>JAUUDZ010060930.1:0-10262 GCA_032361705.1 Panulirus versicolor | reverse complement strand
TTCCTCACTCATTCTCTCCATGTGACCAAACCATTTCAAAACACCCTCCTCTGCTCTCTCAACCACACTCTTTTTATAACCACACATCTCTCTTACCCTTTCATTACTTACTTGATCAAACCACCTCACGCCACATATTGTCCTCAAACATCTCATTTACAACACATCCACCCTCTTTCATAAATATATATAAGTATATAAGTAAATATCAAGAATAAAAAGTCTTGAATCATTAATCTAGAAAGTAATATAACTATACTCTTTATGAACACAGTGTCATCAATAACAAAAGTTTGTAAATAAATATCAGTGATGCAACTCCATGTGGCAATGCTTCACCTCTGACAAACCTAGCATGTGTATTACTGTATGACTTTAAGGCAGTGTTCAGTAACAACTGCAGACTTTACATTCTCACAAATAAAATCCCTCTTAGCAACACCATGGCCTAAAACCAAAAGCAGGTTTAAAATACATAGGAAACTAGATACTAATCATCTGCATGTGGATTTAAACAAACATATGAACAAGTAGGTGTTGGCCACTAACAAATATACAGATAAAAAATAGGGACATATCAACGGACAAATGGACACAAACCACTGATTGATGAATGTAAGAACTAAAGTTGATCACTAAAGGACAGTTGAAGGGATGAATGTTAATCAGTGACATCAGGTACATACATAAAATCAGTAATCATAAATTCTATTCACTATCTCTGTTAAATGACTGGATGAGACCATTAGACCAAGCTTTCTTATTAATGTAACTGTGCACCTCCAAATGGAATAATAATCTTTACATGGATAGAACTGGAATCATCCTTAACTCAGACTGCAACAACTCTTCTTAAAGTCATTTTTCTTATTCATATCTAAGGAAAAGATAAAGGTGAACATCAAGATCCTATGTAATATTGTCACATGCATGCATTTTAGCATTCACACTGACAGAAGCATGGAATTCCATGGCAGTGAAGACATGTACTCAAAGGTTAATCAATTCTAACTTGTCACAGTTCAAGTATGTTACTGGTAAATATACTTCTTTTATCAAAGATGGTGAGATTAAGAAGAATCTTGCACATACCTTCAGTAGAATCAAAGGGATTACCACCCCAATCAATCAGGCGCATTAGCTGTATCTCCTCCTCTACTGATATAAAATCTTCCAGCACAACCAAGCCTGGAGGAAACTTGAACTGAATTGGTGATGGATCAGCTGGTACTGAGGATTTGGAAAAGCAAACATTAATATGAATATACTTTTCTGTCTATCACACATCACTTTTTAAATATAATGCAATGAGACAATATTTGACTAGCTTGTTAAATATATTTTGCATTCTTATATAGATGTAGTATCAGTACAACTAAAGGAAAAAATAGGCAACCACCAACACCTGGCAAAATAAAAAATAATAATACAAATTACCATTAATGAACAAGGCTTTCTTCAGCATGTGATGGAATCTGTACAAAAAGGGGCAACAGTAATTGAATGAAAGCATGAATGATAGAGAAAAAAGGAACATGTCAAATTTACTGGATTTCAAAGAATATAAAACCATACTGTAGACTATCAGTATTGCAAATGCAACTGAAAATACCTAGCCTCATCAACAAAAAGTTTCCTTTGTTCTTACATTATGACTGCACAAGATTCCAAGTAGTGTTGCTAACAAATAACATAATACATGAAAACAGTTAATATAGGCCTACTTAAACATCAAGTGTCATCTCAAAATGAAAAGTATCAGCAGGTAATTAGTATGTATGGTTAAGAGATGCCCAAAGACATAAAAAGCAGAGAAAAGGGAGGGATGCAATTTAAATAATCTCCAAGAAAATCCTTATTTCTGAGGAGCAGGCTTGCCTTACTAAATCATAGATGTAGGCCTTGCACAGCCAAAGACACATCAGCATGCACTGTGTTGCATGATATATCACAAAAGGGAACACTGTACACTTGACACGTCACAGGAGGAGAAACTGTGCCAGTACACACAAATCAGCATGTGCTGTGATGCACCAAATGCATCATAAAAAAAAGACACTGTACAGGCAGACACATCAGCATGTTCTATGCAGCTTCACACACTTCAAAATGATACACCATCCTTCTAACAAAGAAACATCTAGATGAGCTGTGATGCTAAATGCATTGAAGTTGAAGATATTATGCAAGACATGGGATGTGCTGTACTGTTTGAAGCATCAAATGAATCCCCATACCCTTATACCTTTGACTAGGTAGGTAAATGGAATCACTGAAGTTATTCTTTAATAAAACAAAGAAATTCACGACATAAATCATGTCTCCAGTCAATGTTCACTTTAAAAAAGAAAATAGTATGCCTGATGTCGTTATTGCATGCATCTAATGAGTAATCCAAGTTCAGATTATTATTCTCTGGTATGAATTATGCAATCCAGGCAATGTTATCAGTACACTTGCACTAAAATACTGAAATGAATGACCAGTGAATCACATTCCCCTGTAGGCCACAGTATGAATCCAATATAATAAACAACACCTCTAAGGCATATACAATCATTCATCTTAAAACACAGAAAGGACACATCTAAGTGCAAGCCTTTCAGAATGCAAAACTAATAATCATCACCACAATACATACAAATATTTGCAAAAAAAAGAATATCTGAATCTCCAGAAATGAGACGCTAATTCTCAAGAATTGACAAACTTTTTCATAAATCAGTTTAGCTTCAACTAAAATGAAGTTCGTTCTCACTGAAAGAACAAAAAGAAAAGACTGAAAACATTAACAACTGAAGCAAAGGAATGCAACATCATTGTGTCATGGACTGAGAAGGAGTTATAGCTTTAGCAGATTACAACCATTTTTTTTTTCTTTCTGCATGCATTAAGTGATGTTCCTGTCTCTTACAAGTGTCAGCCATATGGCTTCAAAGATTTCATGGAAAATTTGCATGTGTGGACGATAAGTGAAGAATTTGCTCACAAAGACAACTCTTAAAAACAGTGTGTTTTTCTTAACTGCCTGACTTATCAAAACTGGAGAACTAGATTCCACTAATTTTTGACTGATTTCTTATGAAATCAAAACTAATCATAACTTATATATACCAATGATTACCTTTATCAATATAAGCCATGTATACAGGAGAAGCAGACCCTCGTACATCAAGCTGACCATGGGCTGCTAAAAGCACAGTTCGAGCTTGGTCAGGTGAAGAAAATGAGGCAAAGCTGTATTGTTTTCCTGGAACCAAGGTAAGAGCCTCAAGTCCATGTCCAACTGATGTGATCAGTTCGACAAGGGATGATTCATCAGCGTTCGTAGTCAATCCAGCATTGCCAATGAAAATATGCTGCAAACAGAAATGTTTTTTAAGCGAATCACTTACATATATGAGAAGAAAGCACTCCATGATGATACATTTTTTTAATCAAAGGCCCACTATGTAAACAAGAATGCAGAGCTGTGGAGTACTTTAACAATGGCTGTAAATCAATGGTGCTAATGTAAATTACGATATATGCATATGAAAAAAAAATCCCTGAAAATCTGATCTTCACTGTGCTGATTTTCTTGATGCTTTAATCTATTCTGCAATGATCAGGAGGTAAGTTAATTTTATACTAAATTCTGAATATGTTTACATTGTAAGTAAAACAATGCTCAGCAACTGAGTGAAATATGTCATTCAGTCACAAAGGCATTAAAGAGTTTTCATGTCAGCAACAGATAAAGTGTGCATGACAAAGAGAAGTACAGTAATCATCAGGTTGCATTATAGGATATAAAGAGCTAACATGTAGTATGTGGGTGTTAATGAAAAGATGAAGAGAAAGTATATTTTTAACAGTATCTCACATGGCACAGGTAAAAAAATGCCCAAGTCATGGCCATCACATACAAAAGGAAAATGAAGAGTAAACTAAGAGAATGTAGAAGACATTGATTTAAGATCATAAGGTGTTTACAGACTCAACTCTTAAGGGTGGGAAGGATATAGAAAAAAGGAAAAACAAAAGAAGGAAGATGAATCCAGTTTCGCTTATTGAAGAAAAAGAAGGGGGTATATCAGTCAACCCTTTTGTGGCTGGTCTCCACCTAGAAACTTGGAAACAGCAGCCAACCATGTGCCACTGGTCCATGTCTTATTGGCTGGGGCATATACAAAGAAAGTTCACAGAAGCAGCAGCTGAAATAATACCTTTAGAATAGAGATAGAGCATCAATATCATTGTGGACAAAAAGGGAGGGATGAAGAGAGGTGATAAAATAGAGGTGAAAGATGAGCCATCCCAGATATGCAAGCAATACTCCACAATGGAATGAATGAAACCCCCACCGAAACAGTATAGCTGCTTGAAAGAAAAAATACCCTCACCTTTAAGAAACAGACTTTGTAATGATAATTTTATGTGTTCTCCACAAAAGAAGGGAGGTTATGGTTATAACCAACTTGATTCTGCTATTGCAGGAATGAACTGCTAAAATCAAACAAGGATACATGAAAGGTCCCAAAATACACAGGTAGAAATTGCATTTTTGCACTTTTTAATTTAATGAGGTTACTGGTTTCCCATTCCATTATGCTGCACATTTACTAATTAAGAGAAAAAAACATTCATTTTAAGAAAAAGAACGAGTAATAAGGTCAAGAGTGGAGAGTGAGATAAAGTACACATGGTACAAATCTATCTTCCCAGATGGGTTCAAAGAATTTTGAAATGATCAATTTGTATTGTCTAGTTAGGGTTAGTAAGTGTGAATGCGAGACATTCTTTATCATGATTATGGTAGCCCCACTTTAAAGTTTATTCCACTGAAATACAATCAGTATAACAATTATCATGGCAAATGGCAAGAAATTAGCTAGCAATCAATATATTACAATATCATGAAAGGAGGGCAAGCAATGTGGGGCAAAACCAACAGGCATTCTCAAAATCCTTTGTCCATGGAGTCATACTGTTTCACATAAAAAGTTGTAAGATATTTTTTTAACTGTGTGTAGATAAAGTGAAATCATCAGCAAGGGAATAAACACAATTAGAACTCAAGGAAAGCAGATCATTATGGCAAAAAAAAAATACAGTGCAGCACTAGGACAGAACCCTATGGGACACTATGTTGACAGGATAAAACGTGAGTCATTCCATCAATGACTACCTCAACTGAATGAGTAGAAAGAAAACTATACATTAGAGTATACAAAGAAACAGAAAAGTTATTGGACAATGATGATGATGATGATGATGATAAGTGAGAGCAGAATGACGGTTTATGTTTACAAGTTCAACACATTTGTTCCCAGAGTCATACGGATTCAGAACAAGAGCTATCAAAATAATCAGATTTGAAGGAGGTACACTCTTGAAGGAAGAAGGAATACATGCCTACATACCCACTGCAATAGTCTCCATAATGCATTCTGCACACAGAGAAACAACATATGAGGAGAAGCAGTGAGAATAGAGCACCAAGGAAAAGCAACAAAAAATTACACAAACTAGCTCAAGCCTTCTTGAACAGCAACAGTTGGTAACAAGAAGGAATGGGTGGTAAAATAAGGGTAAGTAAAAACAAATGTGATTAAAAGACCTAAATATGGTAAAACTGGATTACAAAAGACTTGTGTCAATAACTTCATGAGAAGAAGAATACGAGGGACTGTACAATGTAAATGGAAAGGGCCAAGGCTTTGTCCATAATATAGCATATGTACTGTAGGAGTGATTACGTAAAACAGCTTTCCTGTACCCTTCTAAACTTGTGCGCAAAACAAAGAACTGTATAACACCACAAGGATGTGCAGTCTTAAAATGTACTCTGATCTACTATCCATGCCAAGGACAAAATCTCTGGGAACCTTTTTGCTGGGAATTATATCTTAAATAGATTCCTCTGTTAAACCTAAGAAATTATGAAATCAAAAAAGCATTCATCAACATAATCTAAAACTTATCTAATATCTAATTCTTAGGAACTCCACTCTTAACCTCTAGGCTACACAATCAATTAAAATATTATTGCCAATATTATCATACAACACCATGACATCTGTCACAAAGGGATTCTAAGGCTACAGCTCCAGTACCCCTATCCTGGGGCTCCTTAAGTTCCAAAATTACACTACACTCAGTTGAAAGGTCTGGATGGACTTCCCTGAAGTAAGCAGTTTTCTGATGAAACTGTACTCTTTCTCAATCGACAATGATACAGCTTTGCCAAAGGTGACTCCCCACTCATGGTATAACCCTAAGAAGCAGTCTGCTTACATCCCACTAAAAACATGCTTGTCAACACTAATTTTTTGTTTTTTCTTGATATAAATTTCTTCTTTCTTCAACAGTTTTTGACACATTCCTTCAGCTCCATCCATTACTCCACTGTGATGACTAGAATTGTCTCCTTTTCCATTTCATATGGAGCTAAAGCAAGTCACTTAAGTCCAGCAAGTCTTAAACCTTTCTTTTAAAGGCAATTTCTCATCCTATTAGCAATCTTGACATTCTTTTTTCTTCCAAAACAAAAAATCTAATATCATAGACCAGTTCTTCATGATGAACTTAAGTTCACTTGCTGTGGTATGATCAATCTCACTAATTGTATTCCACAGCAGATTTCTTTTGTACTGTACATAATGACAAACACATCTTGCTCCTTCCTTACATATATTCGTAGCTCTTAAGAGAGTCAATCTATCAAACTGGTACAACAATCACTAACAATCATATACTTTTTCCTCCTGCTGAAGGTGACCTTACCTTGACAGCATTAAATAGAGTGTCTGTTACAAAGCTTCCCTGACAAAGTTTTCATATTACACAGTGCAAAACAGAGCTGTAAATTAAAATCAACTGAATTATGCAATTTCATATCCTTTTCACTGGGTTTTGATAAGAAATTATTACAGTATTTTATCAATTTTTACTTTTACATAAGGGACTTAATAGACATTAAAAAATGGTAATTTAACTTTTTTTCTGATATAACATTTATTTATACAACAAATTTATTGGAGTAATTTTAGTCATACCAACCCTAGTCAAAGAAGTGGCTCAAAAATCAAAAGGAGTGATATCAGCGGACGTGAGGGGAAACCGCTAAAGGAATGCATCTACATGATAAAAAAATAAGGATTAAAGCACAGAGGAAGAATAAAGCAGGGGATTGCTCTATCAATATGGGATGCTGTGGAAAGGTACTGAGATCATGGCATGTGGGAAAGGTACTGCAAGGGCTATCATGCACAACAGGAAAACGTCCATATGACACTGGCTGACAACTATAATTCAGACAATCCATATGAATCAAAAGCATAAATATTCAGTTAAGTTGCTTTATTTATTGGTGAAAACTTGGTGGAAAGCTCAATATTGTGATTTTAAAGTAACAGTATAAAAATCATAATGAATTCTTTTCACTTTTAAAGGCATTAGACATACTACATATCTCAATCACTTCTATTTATCTTACACATCTATTCCGTTCTTTTAATGACATGCAAATTAATAAAAACAGTAAATTACACTGTATTAGATCATTATCTCACGAACATTACTATTACCATATCTCCTACCTTGGTTGGTGTTTCTGATACACAGATATCTGGGAGGTCCTTTTGAAGAATACCAATGCATCTTCGTATCTTCTTATTAGCTTTATTTATGTCTTTTTTGGTATTTTCCATTTTCAAAAGGCACAGAGACAACAAAACCAACAAATAAGTTATTGTCTAAAATCAAGATACTCCAGACACTTTATACCAGAATCTGCTCTTTTCTTTTCTGTCTTCTTATTCATGCCACCTCTTCCTTCTCATCTTTGCCTCTGTTTGCTGCCTCTCTCTCATCTTATCCTGCATTTTTCTGAGGATACAATTAACAACAGAGAAAGATCTGAGTTAACCTTATAAGTGTACCAGTAATATCAGCTGACTAAATTTATATTACTGTATTTATCTTTTCAATGCAAGGTCAACTTGCACCCAAAATATTAGAATACAAAAAGCCCCATACAAGAGAATTCTTTTATTTTTACATATATATGGCTTCTTTCACTCAACTACTTTTAAATGTTAAAATTCATTTCATAAATAAATAGTGAATTATATACTCTGACCTACCACAACAAAAGTCTCTGTAAGATAATGACACCTGGGAAAATATTTCAAAACATACAAACTCCATGAAAAAAATAAAGAGAAAATTGTTTGCAATACCACATAAATAGGGAGAATTTCTGTAGTAAGTAATTACGAGTGGGTGAAGACATATGTGGACCCATGAGAACACCCCTAACTATGTTGGCTTTAAAAGAGCAATCAAATAAATCTTGAACATTTCCTACTAAAAATCTATGATCTACATACCAAAATCATCGAAATGATATCACTCTGTTTAACATCATAGCATCCAACTGATATATGAATGCATAAAAGTTTGAAATTCAGGTGGACAGTCATAAAGTGATGTTTCACGATCCTTTGCATTGGCTGCTGAAGGTCTGAGATTCATCTGTTCATAAGTCATTCAACAACTTAGCTGTAACCAATCTAGGCAGGATTAGACCTCCCTAAATCCAATCAGAGATAATCAAAGGTAACTAAACAATAAATCCATTCTTCGCTCTCCTCAGCATTGCAATTTTTCTTTAACAACCATAGTTTTTCATACATATATTCTGTTTTTCTACTGGTCCTAAAGCAAACCTCTTTACGTCCTAATCAATGATAACGACAGTAATTCTAACCACACTCCAATTAAGACCATTCATCAGCCATCATCAATTGTGGAAGTGCGTCTGCACATTTTCCATAATGTCATCATAACCAGAGGGTATATTTCCAACTATTGGCAGATACATGAAAATAAACGTAGACATAATGGCCTTTCATGATATACATATATTAAAAGCCAGAAATCTCATTTGCTGTGGGTAAAATATAATAAATTTACCAAAGAAGATTTACTTAAAGCTGAATCTCTCCTGCATGTAACCCTAACCTGAATAGTGAATCATCCATAAGATATGAAACCACACAGTCAAATAATAAATAAAAATAATGGAAAACGATCAGCGGGTCCCAAGTGGTCTGTGGAACCACCCAAGTCATCGTCAAAGTCCATTCGACCACTATGACAAAGAAATGATGATTTCTGATTAAATAATGCAGCCTTCCTGACTCCCTGTGAGTTCTGCACACCCAGCAGACCTCAGCAGACACCAAGGACGTACCAATAATACCTTCCCAGGACCATAAAGCGATCTACTGCCGCTGGACAGATCCCCTGGACGACTTTCTTATCTTTAACTAGTTATGAAATAAAACTAAGACCTCAGTGTCACCAAGCAGGTACATCAAGCACTCAGCCACCAATCCTAGTTTTACTGCCATAAATAGTAACAGATAAAGAGGATATTTCACTCTAAATCTTGACGAAAGTTTAACTCGAAATTCACAGTCCTTTGTTCTACATAAATCATGAATATTTGCCCTCAATACATAATCTACCTTATAAACAAGGATACTAGAGTTTCACTTTTATGAATGGATCATCTACACGACAATATCATGCACTACTCTCTAATAATACAAGACAAACGTGAAGAAAATGCCTTCTCACAGAAATTAGCTGCTCTTCCCACAGTCCACCTTTGACATTCTCACATCGATGTCCAGGTTGCAAACATTTCCAGCGAAGATTCAATGTGACAAACAAATTTAGCGAACAAAAGTCCAAAAGATGCACAAACAATTTTTGGCGCACACTATTGATAACGACAACGCCCGGAATGCTATTAAAAAAAATCGAAATTATTCACATTTCACAGTTTTCTAGTCAAACATCTTGAACGATAGAAGTTAAGCAACCAACAATTTCCTAAAGATAACTTCCTTGGTCTGTCTTAATCTGGTGGTTATGAGCTCTTATTCTTATGAAGTAATATAATGTAACTTGTCCTTTATATATGACCTAGTCATGAGATATATACCTTATAAGATACAATAGCACTTCTCTCCCTATATTGTATTTGTGACGTATAGATGACCATTTAATAATTGTAATAAATGACATTTCCAAGCTTCCATATTTAACTATGTATCATACTTTCGAATTGGAAACCATTTCACAGTGATATGTCTGCCTACATATCATGAAAATCCTGCACGTAAGACTTCATTACTGAAGACAAAATAACTTCTCAGTTCTGCGATAAATCACATTACTGATACATTATGAAACTAAATGAAATA
>JAUUDZ010060919.1:0-10262 GCA_032361705.1 Panulirus versicolor | reverse complement strand
CAGACAAAGAAAAATATACACTTTTATATATATATATATATATATATATATATATATATATATATATCAAGAAAGTCCATATAACTTATGAAGACATATGCATATAAATCTTGGAAATCGTTCCTGTTTTAGTTAGTTATGATTCACCTATAAAGGACAAAAAATACAAACGTTTCTATAATTTTTCATTGAGAGAAACATATGAAGGAGAGTGAGTAGTCAGGAAAGTCTGGGTCGTCATCCACTAAAGTCTCCATCAGTCTTGGTCTCCAAGTCCACGCACGTACCGGGGGCTGATAATCCCTGAGATTGGGTCTCCATCTGTGCCATAAAAAGTGCACCAGATCTGCAGCTGTGGTTGACAAGTCTCCTCATCCGGAAAATGAGATTTTGATTACTGCTCCAATTAATGGTGACTAAAGTCATCATCTTCACGAAATTTCCAGTACCTCCGTGTTGGTAGGTGGCATCATTCGCTATTCTAAGACTTATGTAGTAGCTGATTTGTGTTTTCCTTTTAATCTATTTGTATTTTGTTCTTATAGACCATCGCAGCTCTTATTCCTTCGTGCATCTGGAAGCTGAGCTTTCCCTGTTGTGCCTGCGGCAGCAAGCTGTTAGATCATGTGAGCGCATCTGCGTCAGGACAAAATTTTTGCTTTTAGTTTATTGATCTGGCCATTAGTTTACTTTCATGATGCACTCGTACCTGAAACATCAAAGTGGAGAACAAGGAGAACCGGGAGACCAAATTGGAGATGGAAGGATGGGGTGAAAAAGATTTTGAGCGATCGGGGTCTAAACATGCATTAATGTGAAATGCATACACGGGAAAGACTGAATTGGAACCATGTGGTATATTGGGGACGACGTACCGGACGTTTTGCATGCCCTGGCTCAGTCTATTGAGAGGGTGAAGGCATGTACAGATCATCAGATTAGGGAAGAGCAGTGCTGTTTCAGAAGTGTTAGAGGATGTGTGGATCAGATGTTTGCTCTGAAGAATGTATGTGAGAAATACGTAGGAAAAACAAATGGATTTGTATGTATCATTTATGAATCTGGAGAAGCCATATGATAGAGTTGAAAGAAATGTTCTGTGGAAAGTATCAAGAGTATATCGTGTGGGAGGTAAGTTGCTAGAGGCAATGGAAAGTTTTTATCGAGGATGTAAGGCATGTGTGCGAGTAGGAAGAGAGATAAGTGATTGGTTCCCAGTGAATGTCGTTTTGCGGCAAGGGTGCGTGATGTCTCCATGGTTGTTTAAATTCCTTATGGATGGGGTTGTCAGGGAGGTGAATGCAAGAGTTTTGGAGAGAGGGACAAGTATGCGGTCTGTTGTGGATGAGAGGGCTTGGGAAGTGAGTCAGTTGTTGTTCGCTGATGATACAGCGCTGGTGGCTTTATTCAGGTGAGAAACTGCTGAAGCTGGTGACTGAGAATATCAAAAAGTCACATAAGGTCTTTCATTTTTTTTAGCAGATGATTATGCAGCAAAAGTTTTTTCAATAAACCCTCCTCTAAAGCATTTTACTGATCTATGAACAGAACCAGAAAAGATTTGTATTTTTTAGTGATGCCCCTCCATTTGCCAAAGAGATTGCCATTGAAGTACCTCATTGATCTATACTATGCTACCTTTTAGGCACCTCATTGATCAATGCTATGACCATTCTAAACCTTTTTTTTTTTTCCTTTTTTTTGAATGACCTTGCTAGATCTTATGATCAAGTCAGACTTAGACTCTTGGCCAGTCTTTGGCAATCTTCTTTGGGGTTCTTCTTTTAGTCCAAGACATTACATTACTCAGGTCAGTTCACAAAACACATTCCTATCATGGTTTGTCAAAAATAGGCTATCTATCAGTTTTACAAAGATATCTTGCTTGATATTTCACAGAAAACATTAATCTTTTCTCTTGCATTAAAGATTCTCTTGTTGGACTTTTTCTAAGATTTTTTATTTATGCCAGAAATTCCATGTTTTTATCACTGAGTATTGAAACTGGAAGTCACATAATTCATCAATATTTTATTTGTTTGTATTAGCTTGACTGAAAGCCTCACTTTGTTCCTCAGCTAAAAAAGGTACATTGTAGATGGAAACAGTACAACAGTTTTCATAAAAGTCACTGGTGATACAGGAGAGAGACTCCTAGTTTTGAATCTTTCAAAATTGCACAACCTGCTTAGTAAGAGGGGTAATTTCTCTGCTGTAGACAAAAATTGTTTTAACCACCAAACTTTGGGAATGTTGAGCAAAGGCATACGTTCTTTGCCTTTATGAAATATTTGCAGACTTCTCTGAACCTTGAAGAAAGTCTGCTTCTGTGGGCAGTGGGCAGACAAAATTCTTCTTCATGTGGATGGCAACCAGCATGAGAAGATGATATTAAAAGCAAGAGAGGAGGGAAATGGAGTATGGCTGCCATGCTTATAGGGTCTCACCTGGATAGTTTCCTTTTACATATTTTGAAGGAAACTGATGATCTTGGGCCTCCTTTGAAGTGATATTTCATAATATAGGATAATTTTGTTTTTTATATTTTCAAGATTCAGTTGTAGATTTATGTAGGAGCACATGTCATTGCAAGTTAATCTGTATAACTTGAGCATAATTTTGACATTGAAATAATTGAGAAGTGAAAAATTGTCAAAAATAAATATTATCATTGCCAAGTATTCAAATATTTATGTGTGATATTTAACATATACATTGTTTGTTTGTTTTTTTGCAACATTCAGGAGTGGATAGCAGAAGTTAGTAAATGTATAGTGCATTTCAGAGTACATCTGTTACATATTTTTGCTTTAGCTTTGGCTACAGAGCTTGATTAATGTGGAGCACAAAATGACAGCAATGTTATGCAGAACAAATAGAAAGGAACATAGAATGTCATTATTTTTAACTTATAGGCTAATTCTCTGAAAATACTTGGAAAACTCTACATTGTCCAGGATATGGTTAGATTTTTTTATGCTTATTATTGAAAGTATAAAGGTATTCTCATAAATTTCATTAAGAGACTTTTGCAGCATTACTTAGAGTCATATATCATTACTGATGCCCATATCAGTGAATAATCAAAAGCAGCATCATACACATCAGTTTAAGTGATCAACATAAGGAAACATGCACATTCACACTCTCCCCTTATCTTTTGTTAAAGTTAGACATGTTAGTGCCCAACAAGGAATTGTGCAGGGTTGTTGGTTTGTTGATCAATATCATTACCATGAGAAGTTCATAGAAATGGAGCTGATAAAGTAAAGGAAAGTATATGGGACATTGATAACCTCTGAAAAAATTATGATATAGAGGAAATGTGATGAAAATATACGGCCTGGATAAAAAGCTGACACAAACACTTTATGGATTTGTAGAAGTGTTAAGCAATTGTTAGAAATAGCACTAAACTGTTTGATGCAGAGTTGAGATAAGCCAAGAATGAATTGTTCTTCTGTATTGCTTTCATATATTAACTGATGAATAAGGAGAGAGGTTTTACTGGACTCCATCTGCTTGGGGTTACACTTCAAGTGAAAAGTCATCATTGGCAAGGCCATACTATTGTCTGTTGATGAAGGAAGGTAGTCTTGTCAAGGAACTATTTGCCTCAAAAGAGTCCATCCTGGAGCTGCAGGAGCCTCTGGAAGAGAGGTCTTGGAATAATGCCAGGACTCTATCACAGAGGGGTCCTTGGGTAATTATAAATGAATAAGGAAAGTGTAGGTAGAAGCATATATTTAAAATCACTTGCTGCAGATGAAAGCTACAGATTTTGCTGTATAAGGTGATAAGGTGATTTTTTAAAGTGGTGATGGTTAAGGAGGTTAAGAGTGTCAAAGGAAACTTCCTTTGGGTGTCAGAGAAGCTTTTTTCTTTCACAGCTGATGTACTTTCCCACATTGAATAGTTTTGAGTCAGAGACTGAATAGTTTTGAGTCAGAGACTAGAAGAGCTTATGAAAATGGATGATTTTGCTTATTAATGAAGTGATAATTCACCAGTTTTTTTTGGTGGTAAGGAGATAACAAGAAGAAAGGAAAAATGAGGCCTAAAAGGAAGAGAATCATCGAAGGCTAAAAAGCGGCACTGGAGTTCACTATTTATGGAGGCAATATAGCTGTGATCATCCCCTCTTATGGATCTTGGTTTTGACTGTTAACCCTAAAGGGTGTAACAGAAGTGGAGGAACTTTATGGGAAAATGGGTTTTGACTGAAAAACCATCTTATACCTAGATGATGTGAATCAAGGACTTTGGTGGTCAAAATCCTTGCTGAGATTGCAGTGAATTCTTGTGGTTAAAATCCTTGTTAGATTCCTGTTGCACAGAATATTATCTGGAGTATTTTCCATGTGAAAGATAGATGTAGTGTCCCCTGTTGAACAGGTAACCAGACTGGTAACTAACTGTTAACAAACTAAACCATAAACAAGGCTTTGCCATGTTACCAGAAGCAACTGCTTTGCAGCATTGTTACACCTCAAACTCGTACTGCCCTGCAATTAACAGACTGCATTTGTTTCCCATAGGGGTACCTGGAATATCCCAAACAGCTGCTACTCACTGTTTGTTACAACTACTTGGCTAGAATTCATTTTGTCAAAGGACTCTTGATATTGAAGAGTAACCATGATTTTGTTGTACTCAAATTTCATAAGATTTTACCTTTTAACACTTGATAGGACTATTGTATGTTGATTTAGATAAGAACATCATTTTGCTGTTTTGCCAATATTATGTAATTCAAGTTGAAGACTTCAGGCGAGTAACACAAGGTGTGTGTTACAAGGATGTGGGACAGGTACCCAACTAGTTGTCCATCCCACCAACCATTTTCCACAACCTCCACCCTTTAAAAGTGGTTAATTTAACTCCTAATCTGTTAACAGCTGTTCTCTCATCACTTAGTCATTCAGTATTTAAAGTTAAAGATAGGCAAGTTTTTCTTCAAAAACAAATGTTTCTCTACCTTTTCTGTAAAAGACACTTACGTTTTGCATCATAGATCAAGCCAACACCACTGAATAGCTGCTCACTAGGGACGCTGCCTGGGGGACAGCAAAGATGTCAGCAGGAGACCTTTGCCAAATCTGGGTAGATTCTCATCTTTTCTTTCCACCGTCTTGCTGAATGTGTCTCTTCCATTTCATCATCACCAACTGAAGCAAGAATAGAGGTCATAGCTTCATCTAGTGTTCCATAGGTGTTGGTTGTGTTAATTGTTTGTATTTGTCATCTCTTCTTCATTTTCTGGTTGGTTAGTCATCTTCATTTGCCTTGGTTCTGAGCTGAGTCATGTCTTTACATAGTCTGGCAACTGATGATTTCACTTGACCAGTGATGTGGGAAGAGGAAAAGAATTTGTTTTTATATCTTGGATTAAGTTATGTTGCAACTGCGCAAATCTTATTTTTCAAGCCAAGAAAATCTTTTTTCAACATCAGCTCGCATTGTTTGTTTCATGATGTATACTGCCTTTGGTGCTTTTTTATCTTGGGTGACTCAGTTATTGATTCAGTATCTGGCAGAGCCTGAAACTGGGGTATCATTTACTTCAGAAACTTCAGATATGCTTGGCTGAAGGGTGGTTTTCAAGGAAACCACAAGAGGTATCACATCACCTACCATAGATGTTGAGTCGCTCTATCATTTTGTGATATCTTTATAAGGTTCCAGAGCTTTTGCACACTTGGACATTATTAACCATTCAGTGGTGCTAAGTTGCTTTATTTTGGAATTGGTAGCAGCATACTAACATAGTGACTCCTTTATTTGTAGTGTTCTTTTCAGCATGTGCAAGGTGCTGTTCCACCTTGTGGATGTATCATGGACAACACATAGCTTGTGTTCTTGCAGCCTGTCCTGAATTTTGTACTTCATCTTGTGCCATCATTGAGTGATGAAAATGAGTAGCAATGCTGTGACATATCTGAATTATTTCAACTATTTCAGACAGAACCCTGTGGCACTCTGCTTTTTATCTCAGTCCAATGTAAGAATGTTTTTTTGTACATATGTCCTTTTGTTCCCTTCCACAAAGGTAATCCTTAATCAAGCAAAGGAGTTTGCCCTTCATTTAAGTTTGTCACTCTGGTTTCTTAATGAGCCTCCAGTTGGGTACATTGTCAAAGGTTCTCTGGGGCAGTCTAGAAACAAATAGGTTCCCTATCTGTTTTTCTAGCTTGAGACAGTTCATGTTGTAATAGAAGGCAAAAGTATTTGTGACACGTGAATCCTTTCAAGTGAAATCATCTCAGCTAAGTAGTTTCTCCTTTGTAAGTAGTTATTCATTTGTTTTCTGATTATATTTTCCAGTGTTTTGCAAACCACATTTGTCATCGAGACAGGCATGTAGTTCAGCGTAAGATTTGCCTTCTTCCACTTCTTTGAAATTACCTTTTCCTCTGGTACCTTAATGAACTGTTTTTTGAGAACCAGTGGAATTGCCGTTCGCTGTAATGTCCTAATGATTTGTATTTTGATAAACTTAGTAAGTTCTTTTGTGTATTCCTTCAGCACGTATGGGAAGACTTCATCAGGTTGACGGGCCTTATTTGAGTCAAGTTGTTTTAATTGCCTTATTATATCATTTCTCTAAATCCTTATACTTTTCAAAACTTTTCCCCTGCCCACCTTTCTGACGCTAGTGTAATATTATCCTCCTCTGTGAAACCTCCTCTAAATTTATCTTTTAGCTCCTCTCACATTTCGGCACCTTCTTTTGCTTACTTTTTCTTTAACTACTGGTTTGCTCCCAATGAACTTATGGAAGAGTTTTATGTTGTCTTTTGCCTTTTCCCCAGGCCACATGGTAGCAAAACGTAAAGGTTGCCAGAGCTTGAATTCATATGTTTCTTGCCATCCCTGTCATAGTTGATGCAGTAGTAATCATTAAGAACACATGATAGGCCAAAACTCTGATGGGACAATAAAATTAAAGTCCCTATGAATATTGTTTTATCTTTATGATATCAAGATATTTTTATTTTATCACTGCTGCAAATATTATAGGTATATTGATATGGCATCAGTACTTGAAGTAGGTATCTGTACATCTGATCAGTGCATTTTTTATGTCATATTATTAGGATTAGGGGACTCATAGAATGCTTATCCTTTTTTGGAACCAAGCAGCCAGAGGCAAGAATGCATTTTAGATATATCTTATCTTTATTTTTCATAAGTTTATTCATTTCACTTGGGTACTGTTAATAGAAAATGAAAAAGAAATCATATCCTGGATGATCAAGAGTAGATAATTAACCCCAGAAATATTCAAAGTATGGGTGCAGTCTTCCATTACATATTTTCATAATTCTCTGCCTGTCTATTTATTATCATTTTCTTTGTTCCAATGCACATGGGATTGATCATTTGCATATAAACTTGCACCTTTTTTTGAGAATTAGTTTTGCCTGACCTGGGCCCCCAACCCTAGTCTTGTATAACAAAGGATAATGTCACTTACCTAGTAACATGTGAGATAAACCCTGTCCATAACACTGAACTGGCTTTTGCACTGCACATAAACCTGGATTTATAGGTCTAGGTTTAGGGCATTACACTCTTTTTTAGCACAGAGCACACACTTTGGTTACATATTTTGTCTACATATGATAATACAATTATGGTTCAGGTTTGTATATGCAGAGAAACTGTATCTGTATTATTCTATCAGCTTAATACTACTGAATCTTATAAAGTTAGTGTGTTTAGTGGTTAGTAGTATTGACTGTATGATGAAATTTGTGTGACTTGAATTCAGTACTGTATTTGTTTTTCAAGACTTGCAAACAGACTTGACTTTACATGTCAAGTAATGAATAGCCTGTACCAGTTCATACCCACCTGAAGTGTCTTACTTTCCAGATTGCAGTCTTAGTGTATATGTGGTTCAGGTAACTTTTTTAAGAATTCATATATTTATCATAAATGGTAAAGGAAGTATAATTGATGTCTTCTAAAGGACTGTATGCTTTTGTGATAGTTTTGCTTACAATTTACATTTAATCATGATGATGCAAATTGTTGTAAAGTTTAAAAGTTTTATTTCACTTCTCTACTTAACCTTTATTATTCATGAGTTATCAAGACTGCTATTCTTGTCTTAAGTTTTATGCTTTATTGCAGATACCATGCAGTATGTTTATCTGTGCTGCCAGTTCTAGACTTGAACCCACTATACAGTTCTTTGGCACTTAAGCATTATTTTGCTCAGGGCAATTAGATAAATCTAGCCTATAAAACAAATTTAGGAGTTAGGACTTTAAGGCTATATGTTCATGTGAAAAGTTTAGTATCGGCAATATAGAGACACATGATAGTATTATTTGGGTATTATTTGGAACAGTTTTAGAACTACACTTTATATCCTTACATGGAAATAAATTGACATCTTAGAATGTTTTACCTAAAATGGGAAACAGCAGAAAAGCATATTAAAAACATGAACAAAGTGCAATTAAACATAAGTTAGATCTAAACAAGCTGTATACACTCAACTTTCCATACTAACTACAGCATCCTTTCTTGTGCTTTTCCTTTTAATGCTTCTTCATCACTGTGCTGCACTCTTCATAACCTCTTCTGATGAGTGCTTGAACAGCCTCTGCAGAAAAAGGTTTGCGCATTTCCTACTCTTCTATCTAAGGTACAGGATGCTTGATAAGTTTATGGGACTTAGTCTGCTTATATTTATAACCAAGTAGTTTGCTTGTTCTTGCTTGTTTGCTAGGTGTTCTGATGTTTGAGTCATGATTCCTTAAAGACTTAGATTATTCATAAAGACAAGTTATACCTCATGTTTTATTCCTGAAAGCTTTATGGCTTCAACAAGTTCAGCCATTTTAAGTTGGAGGAATGGGATACACTCTTGAATTTTATGTTTAACTTTGATTACTAATGTCATGTTCATATTAATCAGACTAAAATTTTAGTGCTGGGATGCATAACAGTTTAAATCTGTTTCATATTTCATAACTTGTCTTGTTAGAACCCTTTTGTCATGATGAAGTAAGAATTAAATGTTTATACCAGCCTTTGTTATAAAAGAACCAATAGTGTAGAATGTAGAAACTGTGTTAAGTTTGTTTAGGGTGTGGTGGAAGATTTGCAGGAGGCAGTTTAGTGGATTATGAATTTGGAGTAAACAGGTGAGGAGTAATTTGCTTTGAAAGTACATGTGTGAGACAGGTGGCAATAAAATATGGGGACCTGTTGAAGGAGAGGGGAAGAGATGCAGCTAAAGAATATATTATAACTAAAGTTGTGTGGATGAGTGATGTACAAGGACCTAAATATAGACATATTTTAATTTGGCTAATGTAAGACAGGATATGAGTCCATGACATTGGAATTGGTAGTGGATTGCTAGAAACAGTTGATATTGCGATATTAAAAGACAACAATTTTAGGAGGAAAGATTGTACATTTGTAAGGTACCAGTAAAAAGATATAGAATTATTTGCTGTAGAACCCAATTCAGTGTAATTGTATGGTGAAGAAGTGATCATGAAAAGTATTTGAATGGACCTATGAAAGGTGGAATATGACATTTCATTCATAAAGATAAAGGATTGCTGTAGAAAAATCAAAAAGAGAAATGTACAGGAGACATTATTAGAGTACTGAGAACTGCAACTGAGTAAAGAGTGAGAATTAGGGTAGGGAGGATTGACAGCTGCACTTGTATTTTTGCCAATACTTAGATTTTCACATTGACCCCATACTTGGATATTTATATTGTACTTTTATTCTATCTATGTAAATTCTTTATATTCTTAAGCAACTGCACCACTACATGTCTTTTTGCACAGACTAGAAGTTTCAGATCTTATGATCAGTTATTAGAAATAATGTATGTATAGCAGTCCTTATGAGATCTCAGTAAGACAGTTTTGAATTAACTCATTAATTGGTCTCTTTGTTTCTTAGCTAAAGCATCAATGGACAGAGTGACCAGTTTAAATTTAAAGTTGGAGTAAGTCAAGGATATGTTATGTTGTTATGGATTTTTTGATAGGCTATTTATTGTGATGCTCTAAATGAAAATGTTTTAGTGTAGAATTTGAAGAGAGTTTGGAATGGATTGGAAGTCAAGGACATTGATATTACTAGAGCTCTAATTAGATAGCTGAAATACTGAAAGAGTAGAAGCATCCATATAGAATATCTTCAGGAAGGGAAGTTTCAGTGTTGAATATATGTGGCTGGATGGAGAAAGGATTGAGAAGTTACCATTTTATATAGGATAT
>JAUUDZ010060908.1:0-10263 GCA_032361705.1 Panulirus versicolor | reverse complement strand
ATCTATTCTGTAATTATGTAGCGTAACATATCTATTCTGTAATTATGTAGCGTAACATATCTATTCTGTAATTATGTGGCGCAACAGATTTATTCTGTAATGATACAGCGCTACAACTGTATCATATACTTTTGCAGCACCGTATTTTGCGAGAATACAGCATTACAACTGCAATCTACGTGAACCCATGGCTACAGATGTATCTAATGATGATACAACGCAATTTCTGTCTCGCTAATTATCAAAAAACGTAATTTTCATTAATCTTAAAAGAATAACCATTTATAGAAATGTGGTCGTCATCTTCGTAATACATTTTCTTATGCATGACAGAAATTCTGTATTGATGCTGAATAAACAATCTAAGTCACTTAAAGTGTGTGGCACTGTCTGCTCCAAGAATTTAAGCAAATACAGGCATTGCCCCGAAATTTGGTTCTTACTGCCATATGTAACAATGAACCAACTCGTTAACATCTACCGCGTCCAACTCCACACACACACACACACACACACACACACCCACACACACACACACATATACGCACACAAGCGCATGGTTAAGAGATGGCGACACCATGATTGTAAAACCCTTCCCCCCATAAAATGCAAATAGCAATCACAACAAACACAGTCATCCTGGAAAATTCCCTGTACTTAACATGTTTGTGAGCACACCACTACGATGGGCGGGACTGAGACACAGCATCAGTACTAGATCCCCCTTGCTAGTATGGATATTGAGAATATCATATGATACGATGCACCATTTGGCAAAAACCATGATACACCATTTGGCAAAAACCTGAGGTAAATGAAGATGTTAAAAGGGGAAGAGATGAGACTGAGACTTGAAAGAGGAGATAGGGTCCTGGAAATGACACAGACCTCGACCATTTCTGAGGTAAAACGTAAATTAGGAAATGGATTTCCGTGGCTAGGAACCAAGGTTTTATTGGTGTACAGGTTCTGTGAAGTCTACAGTGGAGTGGTGTGCCTCTAGCCTCACATCATATATAGAGGAAAGGTTCAGAAAGAGGGAAAGAAAAGTTTGATAAAAGATATCAAAAAGCTCAGAATCTTCGAGCTACAGGAAGAACTCCAGCTAGCCAGCAGGTGGGAGATATATGAGAACAAGGAAGGAGCATAGCAAAAGAACAAGAAAAAGAAAAAAAAAAGGAGGAAGCACAAGACTTGATAAAAGATATTGCGGACAAATGCGGTAGAAAGTTCCAAACTCTTCCATAAGACTGAGCTGGAGTACCTGAGGGATTCAGAGGGAAGGTCTAGAGAGAGGATGATGCAACAATATGTGAGAAATGGGAAAACGTTCTGTATGTGAGAATGTTCAAGACATGGGGACCCGCACTAGTGTAAAACTCCCTCCCCTCACAGTACGAAGAGGTAACTACAAACAGGTAATTAGGCACACACACACACATACAGACAAACGCAGGCGGTACCATCATTATAAGACATGAGTGAGAGTGAGAGGTTTCAGACTGCAAACTTAAGCCACTACAGACGAGAGGATCAAGATCGACTGGATCACAACCCTTCTCTCCAACCAGCCTTACGACGGAGGCAGCGTTCACGCCCTTTAAGAGATGCGTAGAGACAGTGCAGCCAGAGGACATGACACGAAACTGAGCGAGAGACTTGTTAAGAAAGATGTAAAGCAGTACTGATGTAGTACGTAAGCGTAACGGATGAATGGGGTAAAGTGAGTGAGGAAATTGTCCATGTGGACCGCTCAGGATACAAAAATCAAAAAAAGAAGATATGAAGTTTGTGTGATCTGTGGAAAAGAGTCAAGAAACGGGCCTCCTTTATGTAGAACTCCCTCCCCGTCCCGTACAGGCAGGTCAAAACAAACTGGTAAAACACAAACACAACACCTCCATAAGTGAATATTGGCATCCTAGACTCTTTTTTTTTTCCTTCCTTTTCTAAGGTCTTCTAAATCCTGTGTCAACAGCCTCTTTGTAAAGAAGCAGGGTAAGTGAACTGCAAGGTGGAGGTATGCGAGTAGGTGGATGTTCACGCTGTGGGAGCAAACACATATGCATGATGCTGTACCTTGACCTCTGGCAACGGCAGACCTTAAGCCTTACCGAGTCTGACACACATGGGCTTAATGGTAATGACGGCACATCCGCTTCCCTAAGCGTCGCTACGTTTCGTCTCTATAGCCACGATTAGAATGATCCCTTCTTTCTCATCCGTGAGGTCAAGGGTCAAGGGTCGAGGGTCGAAGGTTAGAAGCCCATTCCAGCAACAATTGTTTGAAGGTCGAAGGTCAAGGGTTAGAGGCCCACTCCACCAACAAATGTTTGAGGCACATTTATGATACCGGGCGACATCATTTGTATACTGTTGTAAAAAGTGTAAGCCTATCATTATTACTACTATTATCATCATTATTATTACTATTATTAATATTATTATCATTATCATTACTATCATTATTACTATTATTATTATCATTATTATCATCATTACTCTATTCTAACTTTAACTAATCAGAATAACAAACGTAGCTAGTTTTAAAGTACGAATTAGTAGATAAGTCTGTTATTGGCCGCTGAGTCTATGTACTCGAGTTACTTTCTCCAAATATCACAATGATAAAGTGAGGCAAAGTATTCGAGGATTTTCAGCCTGGGATGTGGGGACGTGTTGGTATTACTGTGACAATACTTTCATGCCAGCGTTGCTTCGGGGCGAATTTCACGGCGACGTCATTCATTTTGATCATGACCGCTGCATCTTCTCGCTGTGACCGACTGCAGACTTCCCAAGGCTTGGGTCGCTCTCAGCGTAGATCCCAAGTCCCGGGACGCTCTCAGCGCACAGATCCCGCGTCCTGGGACGCTGTCAGCGTAGTTCCCGCGTCCTGGGATGCTGTCAGCGCAGTTCCCACGTTCTGGGAGTCTTTCAGCGCAGATTCCTCGTTCTTCTGATTCAGGGCAACGCCCCCGTCCTTCATATCTCAACGCAGCTGCCTCGTTCTTCATATCTCAGCGCAACGCCAGCGTTCTTCAGTCTCAGTGCAGCTCTCTCGTTCTTCATTTTCAGCGCAGCTCCCTTGTTGTTCAACCTCAGCGCAGCTCCCTTGTTCTTCATTCTAAGCGTAGCTCCCTTGTTTTCTAATCTCAGCGCAGCTCCCCTGTCCTTCAGTCTTATCGCAGCTCCCTCTTCCATCAGTTAAAGCGCAGCTCCCTCTTGCTTCAGTCTCAGCGCAGTTCCGCCGTTCTCCGTACCTCAGCGCAGCTCCCCCCCCCCTTTAAGTCCCAGCTCAGCCTTGTATCGGAAATGTCGTAGGATTACCATTCATATGTAGATTCGGTTAATCATCACATAGAGCGTGCGTCTGAACCATCGTCCCCCAATCCTCATTTGCTCAGCACCAAATACTGAGGACGAGGCTGATCTAATATTGCGCCTTAATTTCATTCAGAATATCCCTCTGGTATCTACCAGGGTTGGCTACCTCAATAACATCTGGGTATTTTCACGCTCTGTTCGTTTGGTTTCTCCTAGCGATATCGTAACCAACCCCGCAATATTTGGTTTCCGTTTTGATATTTTTTCAAGCTTTTTGATATCTGGTTTTTACTGCGGTCTTAATCTTCGATATTTGGTTTCTATTTTGATATTTCAAGCTTTCTAATCTCTGGTTTTTACCGCGATGTCTTAATCTTCAGTAGTTGGTTTCAATATTTCAATCTTCTGATATCTGGTTTCAACTATTTTATCTTAAACCTTCTGATATCTGGTTTTTACATTGATATCTTCACCTTCTGACATCTGGTTTCTCTCGTGGTATTTCAACCTTCTGATGTTTGCGTTTTCTCGTGATATTTCAACCTGATATCGGCTTTCTTTTGTGATATCTTACCCTTCAGATGTTGGCTTTCTCTAGAGATAATCTAATCATCTGATATCTGGATTCTGTTATGATAACCTACTGGTATTTGCCTTTTCTAGTGATATTTCAACCATCTGAGATCTAAGTTATCTTTCGAGATATCTTAACCTTTTGATCTTAATATCTTTCCGTGATATCTCTTCTTGACCGACTCACGAATCGAACCTTCCAGCACGGACACGGACGGACGCGACAACAAACACGCCGGTCTGGACTACATTCGTCCTTCCTTCTCCAACCGCAAGGGTACACGAGATGGACCCTAGCGATTGCGGTCGTCCATCGCTGGCACAAGTCGAGCAACGCCGGCGGGGACGGCCCATCTGAGCTGACTCCGACGATGAGGATCGCTTCGAAGTCGGCAGAGAGGCGTACCTCACCACCAACGGCGGATGGTGGCTGTCCCTGTGTGTGTGTGTGTAGTTTGTCACTCCAAGGGGAGAGGAAGAAAGGTTGTGATATCAGAGTTGGAAGCAGTGACTGAGGTGGATTTTAAGGTCGTCTTTGGCGTCCTGTGGCTAAATTGTCCCACGTAATCTAGTAGCTTGTGGCCCGGGGGAGGAAAAAAGGTTGTGATATTAGAGTTGGAAGCAGTGGCTGAGGTGGATTTCAAAGTCGTCTTTGACGTCCTGTGGCAAAATGATCCCACGTAGATCTAAGGTAGGTCAGCAGGACTAGCTCCATCCAGTGATTTCGAAAGATTCCTGAAGACAGGAAATATTTTTTGAAAGACGTCATTATCATATCAAAACCGCTCGGGCCAAAAAAAAAAAAAAAAGGTGGATGAACATCCCTAAGCTTGATTCCAGTTAGGAGAGGCTAAGCCACTTGAGTCTGGTCCAATATAGGGAACGTACTCTTGATATCACTGCTGAAACAGACCCTGCCAAGATTAGCGACAACGGTTACCACCGTTGGCTGTCACGGACTGGCGCTGGTGCTGGCGTATACGTCACGTCACGTCACGTCACTCCCGTCGTCTTTGATCTTATAGGCTGCTTAGGGTACGCGGTGCCTCTTAGCACGGGTCCAATAGATGGTTTCTTGTAAGAGGGGCGACGCTTTGTATTTTCTCGGCGAATAAATGTCGGATATCTTTTTCCTCGAATGCTTCAGTCTACGGCCCGAGGTCGGAACTTTCCGCTGAGCACAGTAGTTTTTAGCACGTGTGTGTGAATATATATATATATATATATATATATATATATGTGTGTGTGTGTGTGTGTGTGTGTGTGTGTGTGTGAGAGAGAGAGAGAGAGAGAGAGAGAGAGAGAGAGAGAGAGTATATGTTTCTTCTCATCTGGTACCTATGCAGTCTTTCCACGCATTCTTTCCGAGTAAAAAGTTTCTTTTGTGCATCATACAGACCAAGAGCACTAAGGTCGAAAATATGGGGGGAAAATAGGTAATTTCCTATTCCTTAAGGGAGGAAGTTCTATCTTAACATGCCCCCTTCACTCATTCACGGACAAGAAAGCACAGACATGGGGCACACAGGCGTGGGGACACACGATACGTATCCACCGACACATTGCGATGCCCACCTTCCGCAGGCGGGGAAGGTGGGCAGAGGAAAGAATCATCGTCTGAGACTACTGGATGATCCGCTGGTCACCCGAACGCATTTCTGAATCATAAGAATTACCGTCATCATTCGCAGGGCTGAGCATCATATTTATAACGGTAAGTCAGTCGTCCGTACTTTTTACGCGAGCTGATGTTAATGACAAGTAACTTGACATCGGGATTGTAAGACGTATAGAGGATCACCACTTGATGAATGATTCTAGACATAGTTGACATAGTTATGTCTGAATAATCTGCTTGAATTCTTTAAGGGATATGATCAACAAAAGTGATGTAAGGAAAGTGGCTGACGTCCTTTACTTAGATTCTCAGAGAACATTCGAAGAGAAGTTCCCACATCAGAGATTGCGAGCAAAAGTTAAATCACGTGGTATAGATGGGGTTATACTTAAATGGTTAGGGAAACTGGTTGACTGACCGTAATCTAAAACTAATGAATGATGGTCCAGACTCTGATGGTTAAGCCTGTGAATGGTTTGACGTAACAAGTGGTGTTCCGCAGGGATTAGTTTTGGGACCAATTTCCTCTCCTGAATATCTTTTTTCCATTAATGACATTCATAATGAGCTGAGTTACAACTTATCAAAATTCGAATCCAGTACTAAGATGAGGAATGAATTCTAAGCAGATAACGATCGTCTGCAAATCTGAAGGTGATGCAAACGAAATGAGGAACTGGGTTTCCAACTGGTGAATAAATTTTGGCACTGATGAATCCAAAGTCTTACAGATCGGTGGTAGAAAGGAGAAGGTGAGATAAAGCATGAATTCCGAAGAGCTCCAAAAGGTAAATGAGGAAAAAAAGACTTGAGGTGCAATAATCTCTGGTGACCTAAAGCCAGGTAGCCTCACACAGATGGAGTTAGAGAGGGCCAACAGGATCCTTGGAGTCACGGGTAGAGATTTCGAATCTAAGGCAAAGGAAGTTACCCTCAGTGTATGCACTTCATTGGTGCGTCTCCATCCTGAGCACTGTGCTCAGATTTAGTCACCTTACTTGAAAAAAAAGAAAAATTAGACAGAATGGAGAGTATACAGGCCAACTATTAAGGTGGCCAACTATCAAGATAATCCCTGGACTGAGAAATAAATCCTACGTAAGCCGATTAGACGACTTGAGCTTATGTGACTTAGAAAAGCGAAGGTTAGTTTTCATTCAATCTCTGGTAGGATCTACGACAAGATACAGATGTAATCCATTTCCCTCGTCCATACTAATATTCATTTGCTCGAGGTAATGTCTTGAAAATCAATAAAGATCCACTCTCGCCTCCTGGATTATTTCTAAACGTAATCAGCTCAGAAAAGAGAAGGTTAAGATGTGAGTTAATAGAGGCAATGAAGATGTTCAAGGGCTCTTTAATCACCTCTACCTGAGGTGCTTGTTAAGCCTAGCTTTGCCTGATCTCACTTGTGGTAATGGATGCAAACGCGTGGGTAAACACGTTTTGCTTCGACAGGATGTGGTTAACGTAAGATATCATATCCCAATTAGAGTGGATTGAAAGCAGTCCCGAACATACGTGTGAAAACAGACTTGACAAACAACTTCGCCCCGGGTCCACGACTGCCTTTATCTGCGCCTCTTTTGTTGTGCATCAAGATCACAAGTTTTCCTCCCTTAAGTAACCTTTTGCTCATGTACCTTTATCGCAGTTATCTCTCTCTCTTATCTCTTCCATTGTCATAAGCGTCGTCTTACAAGATATTTACCCATTGGTCCCTCGCTGTTTGCACGCCTTTGCATGGGTTGTTTTACTTTGGAACTCTTCACTGGTAAACCCTCGACGCTCAAACTTGAAGTAGTTTTCCTATGTCTGAGTCTTGAAATCTAATACTGGTCCATTTTGAACGCCTGGGATGAGGAAAGCTTTCGTGTCGTGATGTTATCTTTAGTTCGTGTTTCGTCTGCACCCTGTGCATTTCCTAGGACGTTTGGTCCGAAGAGAGAGATATATATCTCCTGTTCTTTTATCTCTCTGCGTTGCAACTGATCTCAGAGAATCATTGGTATTTCAGTTTTAATCTCCTGATGATGACCACTGGCTTCAGCATAAATATTAATGACACCCTCCAGTTGTATTGTCTTGCGATTGAGCTTTCAAAAATCTTAACATCATATTCTTGGTCTTTCGCTTTCACAAACAAAGTCACGATCTTTCAGTTTTAACACCAAAATCCTGATCCTTCAGCTTCATCATCATATTCTCAATCCTTCAGTTTCATCATCATTATCTTGATCCTTCAGTTTCACCATCATATCCTTGATCCTTCAGTTTCACCATCATATTCTCGATCCTTCAGCTTCACCATCATAATCTTGATCCTTCAGTTTCACCATCACATTCTTCACCTTTTAGTTTCACCATCACATTCTTAATCTTTCAATTTCACCATCATAATCATGATCTTTCAATTGTAAATAATCTTTTCTGGAAAGATTCAATGTCAAAAACAATGGAATGAGGAATATCAAAGACCATAATTAGTCATTCGTGAGTTTCTAAGTCTTGTTCTCAAGTTTCGTGAGTCTTCACTGATTCGTATTTTCGATTCGTGTTTCTCAGAAGACCTGTGCAATGGGTCTCAGGAGACGTATGCACTGGGTCTCAGGAGACGTGTGCACTGGGTCTCAGGAGAAGTGTGCACTGGGTCTCAGGAGGTCGATGCAATGGACCTCAGGAGAGACGTGTGGACTGGGGTCTCAGGAGTCATACATATGCACTAGCTTTCAAGAGACGTGTACACTGACCCTCAGACGATATATACCCTGGCACTCAGGAGACGTGAGCACCTGCATTTAATCAGAACTGGCACGTTCTAAAACAAGTGAAAATCAGATCCACATATTTCCCAAAATACTCTTAAAAAAAAAAAGGAGAAATACACGATTCATTAAAAGATCGATCATCACAATACAAGATCCACATTACCAGCGTTCCTTTCTGGGTTTACCGAAGTAGTTGTTTCTTACCAAAGACCTTGAAGAAGGAGAATGCACCTCCTCCTCTTCCTCCCCCCATCGCCTGACTAAGTGTTAGAATCTAACTTCGACATTCTCAGAAAATCTGATTTTAGTGTATACCCTGAACTCAGATGATGCAGTGAAGTATCTCATGCACTGACTTCATTAATTCATATCCTAAAAGATTCCCCTCTCCCCTCCTCTTTGAATTATCAAGCAGTTTGAGAACCGACCTTTCTATTTGTGAAAGAATTTGTTATGGGTGGTGCGTACTTTGTGAAAGAATTTGTTGTGTACTTTGACACTAGTCTGTAGCTAAAGGATGACTGAAAACTATTGTTGCAACTGCTTTTTTTTTCCCTTAACATTGAGGTAATTTTCTTCCTACTGCCATCTATGCCTGACATGGTTCTGTCGCAGTAGTATCCTACCAGCAATGTTTCAAAATCTTACACGAATTTGCCCAAATTTGAAGAACGATTGTCACCTAGAAAGAGTATTAATACGAAGTTGTGTTTTAGATTCAACCAGTTTACAGCTTCCCTATTCCGAGTGGCTGCAAAGGTCCTGAACTGAGAAAGGAAATAAATTCTCAGTACGTGATAGAGATTGAGTGATTAAGAGGAGGAGGGAAAGGAAAAGTCAGTTGACGTATGTAAAGAGGAATCGTGAGCAGTAGAGTGAATTGGGTTAGACTTTGAAGAGAGATCATATGGAGAGGAGAAAGAGATTAGGCCGTAGGCTAGAGCCCTGCGGAACACCATTGTCGTTAAGTAAGTCGCTCCATTAACGATGAACTGCAATGGAAAAGGGAGGGAGACGCGCAGCCCCGGCTCAACGCTTATCACATCAACCACGGAGGAATAACCATATCTTAAATCCTTAGCCGCAGGAGAATGAAGAGGAGGAGGAAAATGTCAGTCCTGCTACCGAGCGTGGCACAAAGTGTAGCACTGGCTTTTGTTTACTTCATACCTTTTGCTTCCTTCTCCCACGTCATCTTATATTCCTTCCCTCAGCATCTGCCCGGCCTACTCCCTCTCGCCCTGACGCACCTGAGAAGGCGTAGGGATATCCTTAGGCACGTGCTAGACGGCTCCTGTATTTCAGAGGGCAGTAAAGTACTAATCTTCGTCTAGGGGGGTAACTGAAGTATCTTAACTGAGACAAACACTGGATCGTACACACTCTAGATTCACAAGCATTAACAAGGAGAGGGGAGAGCAACTTGTTATTCAGGAGTCTGAGGGATCATTGATACGCGTTTTGTATAAGCTGAAGAAGACCAACTTGAGGACTTTGGTGGCACCAGGAGGCGCCCTCGTCTGACATCTCTCCGTAACAGTTTGGACTTTTTGACAGCCGTCGCACCGACGTACTAAAGAACAGGTTGCGACCGCACCACGACTATGGTCAGTCTATGATCCAATATCCACGACCAGATCTGGGGTGGAGATGCTGACCCTGTGGCATGCTGAACCTGTGGCATGCTGACCCTGTGGCATTCCCAGCGGTGGTATTATAGTTCCTCGCATTTCGATCGAGGATTTCCACACCATCGGCACAGAAAACGTCAAGAAATTCAGAATGCTCAAAGACACACAAGCAACGACAACCTCAGTCTACCCCTGACAACGGCGATAGGAGTCAATTCTAACCTTAAAAACCCCAAGCAGGAGTGGAAAGTAACTTAACCAATTTCAGGCACATCAATTTCGCATCCTGTTCATAGGATGATGCTGGGGGGGGGGGGGGGGGGGGGGGGGGGGGGGGGGGGGG
>JAUUDZ010060897.1:0-10263 GCA_032361705.1 Panulirus versicolor | reverse complement strand
TTTTCACTGCTTCTAGCAACTTACCTCCCACACCATATACTCTTAAGACCTTCCACAAAGTCTATCTATCAACCCTGTCATGTTCCTTCTCTAGATCCATAAATGCTACATACAAATCCATTTTTCTAAGTATTTATCACACATTCTTCTGAGGAAAAACCTGATTCACACATCCTCTACCACTTCTGAAACCACGCTGCTCTTCCCCAATCTGATGCTCAGTACGTGTTTTCACCCTCTCATTCAGTACCCTCCCATTATTTCTCACTAATACTCAACAGACTTATCCCTCTGTAGTTTGGACACTCGCCTTTATCCCCTTTACCTTTTTACAATGACACTATGCATGCATTCTGCCAATTCTCATGCACTTCACCATGATCCATACATACATTGAATATCCTTATCAACCAATCAACCACACAGACACCCCTTTTTTTAATAAATTCCATTGCAGTACCATCCAAACTTGCCACCTTGCCAGATTTCATCTTCTGCAAAGCTTTCATTACCTCTTCTCTCTTAACCAAACCATTTTCCCTGACCCTCTCACTACACACACCACCCCAAACAAAACACCCTATATCTGCCACTCTGTCATGAAATACATTCATCAAACCTTGAAAATATTCACTCCATCTTCTTTTCACTTCCTCACTACCTGTTTTTACTTCTCCACTTGCCCCCGTCACCAATGTTCCTATTTGTTCTCATCTTACGCATGTTATTTGCCTCCTTCTGAAATATCTTTTTATTATCCCTAAAGTTTGATGATACTCCCTCACCCCAACTCTCATTTGCCCACTTTTTAAACCCTTGCACTTTTCTCTTGACCTCCTGCCACTTTCTTTTATACATCTCCCAGTCATTTGCTCTCCTTCCTTGCAAGTATTGTCCAAACTCCTCTCTTTTCTCTTTCACTAACAAGTCTACTTCTTCATCCCACCACTCACTACCCTTTCTATTCTGCCCACCTTCCACCTTTTTCTTTATCATGCCACATGCATCTTTTGTGAAAACCATCAATGCTTCCCTAAATAAATCTCATTCCTCCCCTCACGTCATTTGCTCTCACCATTTGCCATTCTTCTCTCAATCTTTCCTGGTACTTCCTCGCACAAGTTTCCTTTCCAAGCTCACTTTTTCTCACCACTCTCTTCTCTCCAACATTATCTCCTCTTTTTTGAAAACCTCTACAAATCTTCATCTTTTCCTCCACAAGATATTGATCAGACATCCCTCCAGCTGCCCCTCTCAGCACATTAACGTCCAATTGGCTCTATTTTACACACGTATCAATTAACACATAATCCAATAATGTCCTTTGACCCTCTCTCCTAATCCAGTAATGTCCTTTGACCCTCTCTCCTACTCACATATGTATACTTATGTATATCTTCCTTTTTAAATCAGATATTCCCAATCACCAATAATTTACTTTTATTTTTTTTAATTTCTTCAGGGTATTGAACAACTGAAAAAGGAGCAAGCCAGTTGGGAGAAAAAGTCACGATGGCGAAGCATCCAAGCTGTGTTTGGTCGGTTTTCCCTCACATGGTTCAGCCCATTCACAACACCTCCGCTTCCTACAAAAACCCACTCCTATATGTATGCTGTATAGCTTCTTTAGAGCTGCCATAAAAAAGTCCACAGGATTGCAAAGGGTAATGGTAAGCCAAAATTATTTGTTTGACAAGACCAGAAGCTTGTAACCTCAGATTAGATATAGCAGAACTTGGAACATTGATCCTGAAATGTTTATTAGTACTATGATTACCAGAAATATCACATAATGTACATATGTTACAGAGAAAATTAATGTTGTGCTCTGATGTGATGGACAATCAAGGTTTTGGTCAATCTTACAGTCAGTCTGTAATGAAAGTAGTGTATGTTACTAAAATTGTCAAATGTTCATTTTGTTTTTTAAAGTATGAAAGCATAGGATCACTAACAGAGATAAGTAATTAGAAAGGTTTACGGAATTAGGCTCTCTCAAACCCTTAAAATGAAAAGAGGCTAGTATCATATATGTTCGACTCATGTTTTACATGTACCTTTCAGCTCATTTTAACTCTCTTGATTCTTTGAGAATGAGCTGTTTGAGTTGGCATGTATTATTTTCACATTTTAGTCATAATTTCAGATGACAGTGAGATATTTTCTTTTCACAATGTCAATATTTATTAAAGTAAACCACCTTTTAAGGTGTTACTTTACTCTTATCACCTCCATGGTGGCTCTTTGACTTAACTCCACTCTGGAGTAATGGGTAGCTAGCATTATGTGCTCTAATGTAAGTAGAAAGTATTGTTCAGATATTTTTCTTCTTGCATTGTGCAGCTTGTGCCTTGTTGCATGGACCTTGACCTATGCAGTAAAGTTACAACAGGAACCAAACAATGTTGCTGAGAAATTCCACTTGTAAAGAAGCTGTTACTTGTAAATACCTATTTCAAAAGCCCATCAAGTAAATGTGCTTGTGAAATACTAGTTTTCAGGTAAGATTGGAGAGACATGCCACTTTGGTTTTTGACATCACTGTGCTTTACTTAGCATGAGTAGCATGGATAAGCAGATGAACACTGAAATTGATCATGCTTTTCTCTTGCTTTCAGAGTGATTCCAGCAATAGTTTGGATCCTCATTTGTGGTTATTGTAAAATCTGCTGGTATGCTTAAATACTTTTAATCAGAAGAAAAGAATTGGTCCCACCCTGTGTTGTTATTGAATTTTCGTATGACTGGTTGGTTGAACACTTTACAAGTTTTATTGTAAAGTTTAGAATTCTGTAACATGAAGCGAGTTTTGACACAATTCCTCCCCTTGTTAAATTTTGGAACATTTTCTCCACTTCAGTTGGATACCAAGAAGTTGTAGTTCTCCAAATCTCTCTGACAAATCATGTTACCCAAATTCAGTTTTCCTCTGAATTATTAATCATGTGCTTCTATGCACAAGAAGGAACGATATTATGACTTTTGCTTTGGTTGTTTGTAAGTCACACAAAGTCTTCATGAAAGGAGTATCAGTTAAATTGAATAGAACTCATGAACTTTCTCAAATTGACCCCGTTCATTAGAGAAAATGTCTCCTTATATCCACCTGTAACATTCGTAACCTTTTGTCTAATTTCTCTTGAAATAGTTTACGTTTGCCAAAGATACAGCACCCTTAGATCATTCATACTTAGATTGACTTTTGATATTCACAGTACCTGTAAATTCTATATGAACAGATATGTTGATGGAATATATTTCTGCACGACCCTCTATGTAAAGTGAAACACAAGTGTATGGCCCCAAAACCTGGTGCTGCTATCTTTTGAGCAACAAAATTTTAAAGGGTTTTCATTTCCTAGAAGGCTTTTTTTATCCCCCTCTTGCTTTTAGACCAGCAGTTTCAAAATATTTCATTCCTTTCTTCCCTAGATCAGACTGACGTTCAACAATTTTGATATAGCCATTTTGGCTTCTAAGTGAACTTTTGACAGAAGTCAAGGGATTAGGTAAACAAGTTTCTTTATCACTGAGACTTGTTGAAATCAGTAGCATGCTGCTAGATTTATTGGCTTTCCATTCACTTACAGGGAAATTTGTGGGTAGTCTCTCCTGTGAATGGATTTCAACCTAAATGAAAAATGGACTTATTTCTGATCTTAAGCTCAGGTTCGGCAAGTCGAAATATGGTGTCTTTGACATAGCTTAGGAGATGCTGGGAGAGAGTGTGTATGTGGTCTTAGAATTATCTTTAACACCCACAGGTGTTTTAGATTTTTTAGTTGGTGGATATAACTAACTTATTCATTATCATTTCCAAGAGTTGCTCTTAAAAGGTGTTGCATCTTTTCTGTACAATAAGTAATAGTACATTACATTAGGATATTGTTTTATCAGAATTCCAAATGATGATAATGCCCATCATATGGAAAGTACCTCAGGCTCCTGCCCATATTCCGTTATATGTGAATTCATGTATCATCCAGAATTGGCACAATATGATCAGTGCTTACCAGTTCAAGTGCTGACATTGTAGTAGTCCATGTGTTCCAATTTGACTTGACTTTGTTTGTAAGTCTATTTTACTACCAGATAGCTTATTGTTCAGTCAACCTACATGTTATATACACTCCACTTTGATTATGCATTAATGGATGATTAAAAGCATTATTCAACACTTTTTTTTGGTCCCAGTGATTGTGATAAAGAGGGTAGCAGCAGGAAAAGTGTTAAAAGGCTGTTAAGTTTCAAAAGTTATGCAAGTTTTGGGCACATGTTGATGTTGGTGGTAGCTGTTTAACAAAGATGTTGCATCATAAAAGTTTTGAAAAGTCAGGTAGTACAGGTAGGAGGAGAAGAAACGTGCTGTCTGTCTAGCAGAAAGTAGATAATGTAGTAAGTGTTATGAAACTCTGAGAATATGATGTTGGATTAACTACAATCACAGTGTGATTTGAAAGTGCAGAGAGACAGAAATTTGAAATTTATGCCGAAAATAACTCTATTAAGCCTTAACCCTTGTAGGATGGTAGATTTCTAAAAGTTGTCTCCCAAAGATGGTGGATTTTTGCAGTAACTGATATGTTAAAATATGTGTAATGTAATTCATTTAAACAATTTCAGCCTATTTAAAAAGATAAAACAGTTGTGTACCCAACGACTTCCACATATCCACCCTGACTTACCTCCATGTGCTTAGAGACTCAGTCATCCTCTAGCATTTTATTCAGAATCACCCTTCATTGTTACCTGACACATGTGCATCTGAAGGCACTGATCAATAGCCAAAATGTTTTGGAAACGGAAGTAGCTAATCTTAACCAGTTTGGGGGTGTTGAGCTCCAGTTTTGAAGACTCAGGCAGGGTCCCAATATGTACGATTTACATTGATTTTTCTTGTGTAGCTTTGAGGCAAGATTTGGTAACCCTAAGTAGGGGAAGTGGATGATGCAGTCAACACCCAGGTGTTGCATCACTCTACTTGCTGCATTATTTCCTTCTGGGAAGTCTTCTAGTGTATACATGTCCTACTTGTTTCCTAGAATATTTTTTTCTTACCTCAACATTTCTATTCGTGTTGTGCTCTTGATATTCAGTTGCCATCTTGTAACCCTAAGTCTGTATTCAAGTTGCAGATGACTTAAGTATTGTAATTAGAGTGCAAGCCAATTTATTTTTACAAATACAATACAGTACAACACAGTACTTGCTGCTTTCTACAGTGACATATACTGCATTTACTGATTTTCTGTCTTTTCTGAAATGCACTGCTCTGGTTGTGCAGAGGGCCACATATGACTGACTGTTAGGTGATTTTTCAATATGGATGCCTTGTAAATGCATGAACAGCCCAGATGACCTTTGCTATGTGTGTGGGAATGTGACTTTTTAATTGCAGAAGCTTAGCTTAACCCTGATCATCAAGAAAGTCAACAATCTACTTTGGCTATGGAGCTAGGGATCAGGACAAGAGTTGGGCTCCACATATATGTTGCAACGTTGGTGCAACAAACCTTTGCAGCTGGTTGAATTGCAAGAGATGATTGATGCCTTTTGCCATGCCCATGATGAAGGGAGCTGACAGATCACAATAGTGACTGTTACTTCTGCATGGTGCCTTTAATCCAGCAAGGTATTTCCAAGGAGAAAAAGTGGGCCTTCAGCTGTATGAATACTATATACTATCTGCTATTATTCTTGTACCCTTTGGTTGAAGGATTTCCCTTTCTGGAATCCCCAGACTCATTTTCCCTGAAATAGGAGGATGAACAGGATAATGAAATTTGTGGAATGTGAGCTATGAGCATCGAGATCCTGATTTCACACATAACTTGACGAATGCTGAACCACTCAGGATCATGCAGAATGAATTAATCGACCTGATCAGAGATCTGGAACTGTCAGTCATTTTAAAGGAAGATCAGATATATGATAATTATCATATAAACACAGTAATTTGGTACTTGATACAATAATGGCTGTATGATACACAATAATCTGTTACTTTTACATAATGATTTATGAGAATATGTGATAATTATGATACTTTTTGAATTTCAGTTATTTTTCTTTTTATCTGTTCTTATTTAACAGGAATCATTTAAAGCAACATACGATCTGATAGAAAAAATTTTCCTTATATAGTGAGGTGAATTAACGTTTGCATTCTTCAGCAACTCCGTTGTGATTTTGGAGTTTTTTATATTGTTTTCTTGCCATTGCGTTGGCAAACATGTCTGAAAGTGGAAGTGGTAAAAGGGAAGACTTGGAAGGAAAAAGTGTAGTGGCATGCCATAGGAAAAACAGAAATGTGAGCAAAAATATCAGAGTAAGTGGAAGAATCAGTATCCCTAGTTAAAGCTATTGAAGAAAAGTGCTTTTAAGGTGATATTTCATGTGTGTTGGACAGAAATTAGTGCCTAAATAACTCCAATACGTTTACATGAAAAGAGTATAAAACACCAAGAAAATGTCTTCACCTTCCACATCGAGGACAATTTCTGAAGCATTTGCTAGTATTCATCTTCAAAGAAATATAAATGATGCAGTGAAGGCTTACTTGGTGGAGCATATCTCCTTTAGAGATGCAGATTATTTATGTGATGTTGTAAAGGATTATTTTCCAACTCTGCCCAAGCAAAGGACATACAGATGAAAAGAAAGAAATGTCAGAGTGTGTGTACTAAAATTATGGCAAAATGTCATCAAGAAGAGTTAACGGTTTAGTGAGGGTACTGAAGTTGTAAGCAGATTTTGGAATCTGTTAGACAGTGAGTGACTTTAATGTGCTTGTTGCCAACATTATTAGATTCGGATCTTATGGTTGCAGATCACCGATGAAGGAACACAACTCTGTTAGCAGTAGATTCCAAGAAGTATTATGGAATATTTGTTATAAAGTTTATATGCCATTCGGCACACTTATGCACCTCAGAGGCATATAAAGTTACCCAACAATGTAGAACAGTTAGTTCATGATGTACACAACACTATGAAGCAGTCATCTAGGAGGTTGACTCTTTTCAGAGTTCCAAGAATTTGCTGGTACTCAAAAGCAGCGCATTCTGTCACCCTCTAGAATGCGTTGGCTTTTATATGCAGCAGTTATAAGAAGAATGCTTGAACAGAGGAGACCATTGCATATGTATTTTACTGATTTGCTCTTCCAGTATCCAAAAGAAGTACAATGCAGTTGTAGCACATGCATATGAAGTTACAGAATCCCTATTGCAGACTGAACTTTTGTTTCTTGGATTTGTTGTTGCCCAAGTTCACTCAGTTGAGCTTATTTTAGAATAAGAGAGTTGTGATAACCTCATTGTATGGACAAGTTTGTGAATTGTACAAAGATATACTGCTGATGTTTATGAACGATGGTTATGTAATGAAAACTCTTGATGATACAGATCCAGTTAACGAACATGAATTTCTTCTGGTTGCACAGGTATACTTGGGAGCTTCAGCATTAAACAGAACAGTGGACAACTCTGAGCTATACAACGACAAAGCATAGGTGAGAGAATTCCGTTTGAAGTGTAGATCCTTCCTTGTGACTGCTGCTAAAGAAATAGTTAGGGGTTTGACTTTGAGGACTCGCTTCTTTCCAGATTTGGCATGCTAAACCCAGCCAATTTCCTGGGTAACCAAGGGATGCACAAGCAAAGGCTTATTCTGTTGGCAAGATATCTACCTAGAATTATTGGCCAAGATGTCTTGACCCTTCAGATATTATATGATGAGTGGAGAAGACTTCATATGGACGTTGTGTCAAAAGACATAACAAACATGGTTAAAGATAATGGTAACATCAAGGTGAAGTTCCCTGACAAATTCTTGGGAACCACAAAGGCAGTGGTTGATGATGATGGAGTACCCACATATGAATGTGTAGCAGATTTTGTGCTAGAGCACTCGGTGAATGCCAAATGTAAATGATGCTTCTAGGACATTAATGAATGAAAAGTAGAGACAGAAATAGAGTGAAAGCCCACACTGTTCAAGATGTGCTATTCGCTAGCCAGAGTATCAAAGGCAAGCGATATCAAAACTGTGCAACAATTACGCTTTTAAGAGTAATGATTCAAAATATGAACTCCGAAGTCATGTACTGGAGTATTGCAGAGGAGGTCCCAGACATCCACTGGAAGATAGAGAGTTACAGTTATGTGGTAAGTACATTAACTCTTCATAGGTAAGCCTATGTTTTACTGAGGTGTCACATCGAGGGGAGTATGCCATTGTATATATCATTGAAGAGATACATATATTGATATCAAGTAACTGATCTTCCATTATATATGTTACTCGTAGCAACAAACTTTTTAGGAAATATTAAGGCTGACATCCACAAGGAACTTATGGAAAACCTGTTGTCATCCTACCTGCAAATGGGCTGCAGAATATGTTTAAGGATGCATATTTTCCACCTTCAAATATCACCTATATTTGTTAATGGCTAACTATGGCACAGTAAGTGTTGTGGACAACTAATGTTTTCATCTAGATATCTCGGCAATAGAGAAACAGTATCAGGGAAAATGGAGCTCAGCAATGCTAGTGGACTATTGATGGACAAGAGAATCCCCAGGACTTGTATACAAGCAACAGGCAAAAGGGTGTTACATTTATTGAAGGCAAGCCTGTGACATTATCCTATGTCACCAATATAGTATGTAATACCTGTGAATTGTTATAAAGTGAATTTTTTGGGAAACCGTACCCACTCAAGCATTTTCATTGTCATTTTTGTGTTCAGTGTCCCAGTATCGAATATGGAAACATGTTTCATCTCTGACACAAGTTAAAATTTGTTGATCAGCATGAGCTCTTTTTATAATCTGACACACACACATCCCAGAGAAAGGGAAAGTGCGCTGTGTCTTTCTACCTCAATCATCTCTGAGTAACAGTCTTGTTGATGATTTTTTATGTTAGAGATGGGGAACATATCCGGCATGTACACATGCTTCTGCTTAGTAAAGGAAGCAAGGGGTCCTTCAAACACTGGTGGAAATATACAGCCCACAACTGCTTCAGAATATTCTTAACGGTTAGAGGATAATTCTGGCAACATGTAGATGATGGTACTGACAGTCTTCATAGAGCTATGAGCCTAAATATCCCATTTACGATTGATGGATTCCCTTCTTTCCGTACTGACTAGAGGCATTTATAGATGCCATATGTCACCTTCAACTTGAACTAACATGCAGAAATATTAATAAGGCTTAGTTACAAAGAAATGATCATGGTAGGAAGACACCATGTATTTACTTAGGCTCCCACCTCACTACATAGTGTAAACAGATGAGATTATGTGTGGTTCAGATGATGAAAACAGCTATCTTATACGTGTTGAAAGACCATGAAGATTTGATTATATCAGTGACACACTCAATCTCCAAGCACAGGGAGTGAAGTTAAAGGAAGGGTCATACACTAGGGTCACTGGGTACACACTCATTAAATGGCAGTGTTGTGCAAAGATTTAAATAGCTTAGCAGCACAAGGTTGAAATGTCTATGTAGCACTGTGTTTAAATAGTTAAGGTTGTCTTGATATTTTATAAAGCATTTTGAACATTGCTAAAAATCTGCTGTCTGTGAAAATGACTTCTGAAAACCTTCCCAAGAGGGTTACATGAATAGCTAAACACTAAGCATGATGTGAGTCTGAGAACTCTTAACATTTACAGTGTTCTGTATGAGTGATGACACCAGGATTTTTATGCTCCCTTGGATGATGCTTAAATCAATTATATTCATCTCTTCATTTTTCAGTTTAGAAATAGATATGTATTGCAATTTTTGATTAAGTAAAAATTTTACTTTTCTATTTCTTTTCAAGAATTATGTGTATACTCTACGTAGTGTACAATACACATACTTAATTACTACAGGACATATATTCAGTACAAGAAATGTACATTTAGGTTTAGCTGTTATTGTATTTCAGTTTTTTTTTTGTTGAAGGCTCAAGTCATAGGCAAAAGTCCACATCAAGGCTGGGCCTTAATTGAAATATAGAAAGAATTATGAAGCAGTAAAAGAAAAGACAAGGGAAATTATTTATGAATTTTTGAGAAAGTGAAAACTTGTTTTGAAATGTGCCAAGTCATGTTTTGAAATGCGCCAAGTCATGGTTATTGGGAAAGACATGAGAAGGTTGAGTTCCAAAGCTACAACGGGTAGGGAAAGAAGCAGGTATCAAAACGGCCCACCCTTGAGTTGCTGATGGCCACTCAATAATCATGTGGCGCAGCAG
>JAUUDZ010060885.1:0-20769 GCA_032361705.1 Panulirus versicolor | reverse complement strand
CAACTGAATGACAGCAAGATACGGCAACTTGTAAAAGTTCTGCATGGGTCCCCATACATCAAGATATTGCACTATATGCATAACTATAGCTTTCAGATTTTTTACCAGTGCTAATTCAAGTTCCCCGAGATATAAGGCATCTTAGCATACCTTGGAATCCAAATGACAGCAGGAAGAAGCAATGCATGCAAGTACTGCTACAGTCTCCATACCAGGTGTCCTTGTTTTTTTTTTTAACACTAGATATATTACCAAAGATAACATCAATGCACTATGAAGCTGTATACCTAGGTCCATCCCAGGTAAATGGAGATGATAGTTCACAGCCAGAAAAGAACCACATACAAAATCTTGGGCCAGAACAAAATCAGTTCATACACATCTCTCGAACTACTCTGGTCGGGAATAAATTTATGCAAACGTGTTTCATGTAAACCATTCGGTGCCACGAAAAAGACCTCTTGAAATCTGATTAACATCAGAATAATGAACAATAGCCTATTACAACAGTCTCTCGATTATCCACAAATACTGGGACTGGAGCTTTGATGGCAAGTTATTATGCAAACAGAATTCCCATTCCCAGAAATGTGATCACACATGCCTTCAGCAACTTGCCTGGGTATATAAACACGTATCAAGCACTGTAAACTACAATTTTTCTAAAAGTTTACCGATCATACACACCTTCACTTGTATCTGTGTGGGCTTTATTGTAGATTTTTTGTGGAAATTTTTGTGGACCAAGAATTTTGCGGATAATGCCTGTTTCCAAATTGTGCAGATAACATAGAATTGCAGATATCTGAAATGCACATAATCGAGAGTCTATTGTATATCAGTAATGTAGTACTTAAGTGACTTAACAGTCTGACAGGGTCTATGTATACATATATATGAGCAAAAATTAATCATGACCCCTCCCGGAAACAAAAATATAAATGCTTAATCATTGTTTGTCTGACTAGTACAAATTTTTCCTTTTCAAAGTTCAAAACGTTTCATAGGTTGTAACCAGCGAGTTTACACATTCATTCAATCACTCTGTTTTGTATATTGAGAATGATTACATGAAACCTGTAGGAATCTGAGAGAAAACTCTATGCATTAGCTAACCTCATATCTGTATCTTTGAAGAATAGCTTACCTCTGAAAATGCTGAGAAACTACTACTGATGTTATCCCTGGAGTAATCTCTCTTGCTTTCTGGTGTATCCAATAGAGTTCCCTCTTCCACAGACCCCTCACTATAATCACCGATTTTAATGCGACTCGATTCACAAAATTCCAGACCACTTGTATCTCTCTGTTCTTTGTCAACACTACTCTCGGTTACAGTTCCCTTAGGGAAATCTGATTTTTCTCTGTTCAAATACTCTGTCACTCTCTCTCTGCTCACTTCCACTTTATTTGTATTCAGAATTTCCTTTTCGTCACAACTTACTTCACTGCCACCAATGTGTTTTTTACTCTCGAGTATCAATAATGAGGTATTGGAACCTATCAAATGGGTACTCAATTGGGGATCAGATGCAAATGAAATGGATGATCCCGTCTGAATCGAAGCTGGATCTGACTGAGGAGGTGAAGATTTTCTAGCTATGACTGACCTCTTATGAACTCTTTCCTCCTCTAAAGAAGTTCTTTTATTCTTGGAGTCCTCAGCGACAGAAAATTCTTCTTCCTTTGTGGTTGTTGTATTAAACCCTGCCTTTAACGGTGATGTGCTACCAACTGGGAAAAAGTCTGCTTTTGATGGTAATTTCCAAACAACTGGGTCAATGCCTGTCTTTGAATTTGCTCTGCTACAATCAGATAAAACTTCTTTCCTCGTTACTGTTGTGCTTACTAACGGACTGACTCCTGCTTTGGGAGTTGATGTGTCAAAAACTTGGTCAGCTTCAGTCTTTGTCAGTGTTGTGTGAAAAACTGGATCCTTTGCTTTTGAAGCTGATGAAATATAAGGTGTAAAGTCTGTGTTTGCAGATGCTGTGTTAATAACTGAGCAAGCTCCCTTGTTTGAAGATACTGTGCCAACAACTGTGCAAACTGTTGTATCTGTAGTTGCTACACCAACAACTGGACAAGCTTTTTTATCTGTTAATGATGTGCTAACAACTGGGTAAACTTCTTTACTTGCAGATGCTTTGCTAACAACCTGGCAAACTTCTTCACTTTTGGTTGCTGTGCCAACTGGGCAAACTTCTTTATTTGTAGCTGTGCTAACAACTGGACAGACTTCTTTAACTGTAGCTGATGCGCTAACTGTGCAAACTCCTTCACTTGTAGCTGATGCGCTAATAACTGAGCAAACTTCTTTACTTGTAGCTGCTGTGCTAACCGGACAAACCCCTTTACTTGCAACTGCTGTACTATCAACTGGCAAACTGTATTTTTTTGTTGTTGCTGTGCTAACAACTGGGCAAACTTTATTTGTAGTTGCTGTGCTAACTGAGCAACCTTCTTTACTTGTAATTGCTCTCTTAACAGCTGGAAACACGCCTTTACTTGTACTTACTGTGCTAAAAACTGGGCAAACTTCTTTTGTAGTTGCTATACTGACAACTGAGCAAATGTCTTTTTTTGTTGTTGTGCTATCTACTGGGTAAACTTCTTTTTTTGTAGTTGCTGTGCTGAAATCTGGGCAAACTTCTTCCTTTGCAGTTGCTGAGCTAACAAATGAGCAATCACCTTTACCTGCAGTTGCTGTTCTAACAATTAGACAATCTTTTTTACTCGTAGTTACTGTGCTAACAGTTGGGGTAATTTCTTTATTTGTAGTTGCCGAGGTAACAACCGAACAAGCTTCTTTATTTGCACTTGCTGCACTAACAACTGGAACAACTCCTTTACTTGTAATTCCAGTGCTAAAACCTGTACAAACTTCCTTAATTGTAGTTGTAATTACTGTATCAACAACTGGACAAACTTCTTTACTTGTAGTTGAAGCAGTAACAGGGCAGAGTCTGCTTGTAGTTGTTGTGCTACCTAATAGGCAAACTTCTTTATCTGTAGGTGCTGTGCTAACTGGGGAAACTTTATTTGCAACTGTGCTAACAACTAAAACTTTTTTATCTGTAGGTACAGTGTTAGCAGTAGGGCAAACTTCACTATTTGCAGATGCTGTGCCAACTACTGGTCCTTTTCCTTTACTTGTTACTGTGTTAACAACTGGACAAACCTTAGTTGTAGGTGCTGTGTTAACAACTGAACAAACTTCTTTATTTTTTGCAAATGCTGCTTTAATGACCGGGTAAATTTCTGTATTTGTAGTTGTTATGCTAACAACTGGGCAAACTTCTTTACTTGTAGCTGTTACACTTACAACTGGGTGGATGTCTTCACGTGTTGCTAAGCTAATAACTTGGCAAACTTCTTTATTTGCAGCTGTTGTTTTAACATCTGCACAAACTTCTTTATTCAAAGAAGCTGTGCTAACAACTAGGCCAACTCCTTGGTTTATAGTGGCTGTGCTAACTGGGCAAACTTTTTTACCTGTAGTAGCTGTGCTTACAAGCGAGTCAATTTCTGTCTTTATTGATGATGTGCTCACTGGTGATTCAACTACTGTCTTTGTTGTTGCTGAACATGTAACAGGAGATCCTTCTGTCTTAGATGTTGTTGTGCTAACAACAGAGCTGACTCTTGCCTTTGTGAGTGTTGTGCTAACAACCACACAAACTTCTGTCTTTGTTGTTGTGCTTACAACTGGGCAGATTTCTGTCTTTGTTGTTGTGCTTACAACTGGGCAGATTTCTGTCTTGGCAGTTGTTGTGCTTACAACTGGGCAGACTTCTGTCTTGGCAGCTGTTGTGCTTACAACTGGGCAGACTTCTGTCTTGGCAGTTGTTGTGCTTACAACTGGGCAGACTTCTGTCTTGGCAGTTGTTGTGCTTACAACCGGGCAGACTTCTGTCTTGGCAGTTGTGCTTACAACTGAGCAGACTTCTGTCTTGGCAGTTGTTGTGCTTACAACTGGGCAGACTTCTGTCTTGGCAGATGTTGTGCTTACAACTGGGCAGACTTCTGTCTTAGCAGTTGTTGTGCTTACAACTGGGCAGACTTCTGTCTCAGCAGTTGTTTTGCTTACAACTGGGCAGACTTCTGTCTCGGCAGCTGTTGTGCTTACAACTGGGAAAACTTCTGTCTCGGCAGTTGTTGTGCTTACAACTGGGCAAACTTCTGTCTTGGCAGGTGTTGTGCTTACAACTGGGCAGACTTCTGTCTTGGCAGGTGTTGTGCTTGAAACCGGGAAAACTCCTGTCTTTGTCAAAGCTGTGCTTACAACTGCACAGAATTCCGTCTTAGTGGATACTACACTCTGAGGCCGAAAGACTTTATTCCCCAAAACTGATTCAGAACTCCCTGCTGCTACAGATACAATAGGGTGAACTTCAGTATTTGATTTTTCTGTACAACCTGTACTCAAAGGAGAGTATGCTTCTGTTTTAGTAAGTTCTTCAGTTACAACTGGCGGGACTTCAGTCTTTGTTGCTTCTGTATTAACAGGATGCACTTCAGTCTTTATGGGTTCTGTACTCAGAGAGCATGCCTCTTTCTTTGTAGCTGCTGTATTCACAAGAGGGTGAACTATAGTCTTTGTGGAGGATGAACTTACAGTTGGGGTGACTTGAGTCTTTAAAAATGTTGTTTTTAGAAGAGGATGGTTTTCAATACAAGGGTTGGCTAGATTCTCTGTGAGAGTTGCATGTACAGGATGGTGGTCTTCAAACTTGGTACCTGTTGTGCTTACAATATGCTGAACCTCACTCTTCGTGGATGCTGTGCTCACAGGAGAATGGACTTCAGCCTTTGCAGCTGCTACACTCACAATAGGGCAGACTTCAGTCTTTGTGGCTTCAGAACCAACAAGACAATGGGCCTGTGACTTTGTGGTTGCTGTACTCGTGTGAGTGTGACCTTCAGTCTTTGTAGTTAATTGGACCCTAGGATCAACTTTCTTTCTTGTCTCTAGATTAAGACCAGAGTGATCTCCCTGATCTGTACTTGCCGAGCCAAAAGGGTTTGATTCCTCTGAGGCTGCTGTGCTAACACGATTAACTTCCTTTGTGATTTCTAAACTGTGGCCTTCCTCCTTTTTGACTGCTGCTCTTCCATGAACTTCCTCCTTTATGAATGCTAAATTACCAATAGTATCAACTTGTTCCTCTGTTGGTGCTGACCTAAACAGGCAAACCTTCTCCTTAATAGCACCTGAGTCTTTTATAGCAGCACAGCTGGTATCATCCTCTTTAGGTGCTACATCTGGAATTTTAACAGAACACTCTGAGACCTTAGAGACTTCAGTGTGCAAAAGTGACCTTTCACCAACTACTTCCCTGCTTATGTTGGTGCAATTCTTAAGTGTACCTTCTCCCTTCAAAAAAGTAGCAGAACATTTAAGATCGTCCTTCAGTCGATCTTGTAATTTGCTTGAAGTTTCACACTCTGATCTATTACCAACTTTCTCACATTCCCTACTATATGCACAACTTTCTGAAGTGGTCAGTTCAATATCTGATTTTAAGTTAGACGAGTGAGTTTTATGGCTTTTCCAAGGCGATTGTGACTGGTCTCTTGAGATATCACTCTTCAGAGAGCTCCTATCATCAACCTCAGCAGTATATGAAACGTCTGTCAGCCCTTGATGTTTCAGCTCTACTCCTTGATTGATTGATTTCTCATGGGCTAAATCACTGAATGATGTGATGGCACTACCTGAACTATTGTGTTTACAAGGTTCTTTAGTAACTAGTATGAAAGGATCCTGAGCCTTCCTTGGAAGGTTTTCAGTACTCTCTCTTTTTATATCTTTCTCTTTAACATTCTCTATAATCAAGTTGCCCTGACAAGTAACACCCTTAACAAGAGGAATATCTTTCTGGATGTCAACTGCTGAAATCTCTACCTTGCACAACTTCCCTTCCTGTGATGGCTCACTTCCAAATTTCTTCACAGTGTCCTGAGATATATTTTTCTTCCCGAGGGAAATAGATTCTGGTTTCACTACAGTGCCAGTCTCGGCAGCAGCTACAAAGATTTCTTGTGGTACTCCTGGGTTAACTTCTGATTCCAAGTTTTCATTTCCTGCTAAAACAAGATTAAATGGCTTGGAATCCTTATAATCATCTACTTTTTTATCCTCTACTGTACTACTTGAATTTAAACTCTTTGGACTGATATCTTTATCACTCCCTTGCACAGAATGAAACTGCAGCTGTTGACTAGTGTTGATCAAAGTGTCTTGTTTTGGTTTGCCACTCAGATGGCTAGGTTTGTGCTTCTGCACATCAGGCTGTAGTGCACAAAATGAACTTGCAAATGTTAATGCCTGAGCAGATTCTTCTGAATCTGTCAAAACCTGATTTGCAGCAACAGTTATAGTCAAATCTTTATTACCTGGGTTTGACTTAAAAGAGTATTCGTTCTTACAATCAACGTCAACTCCACTTCCTACAGATTTTTCATGTATAATTGCAGAATCTTGTTTAACAATCTGATCTTCCTCATGTACACCGTGTTTCCTTGAAACAGATTCTTCTCTTGTGAACAGTAAACTGGGGTTTTTTACCTCTGGTCCAAATTTCTCTACATCTACTACCACATTAGGCTTTGGTGTATGTTCTACTTTGATTCCAGCTACATTAAGAAATGTACATTTGCCCTTTCTTTGTCTTTCTGATTTTGTTGCTATTGATGATTTCCCCTCACTTCCAGTTTCAATGGCTTTCAAACCAGATGTAAATGTTACCCAACTGCCAACCTCAGGAACTTTTACGGCTGTAGTCTGAATAGCTTCCAACTCCCCTGTAGATTCTGTTTTAGATCTTAATTCACTGGCTGCAGCCAATTCTGAAGTCAATTTCCCTTCACCTCTAGCATCAACTACTTCTGAAACTGAGGATGATTCAAATTTTTTGACAGATTCAGTGGCCTTTAATTCTGACTTTGTACTTGCTTGGTCTCTTATGGTAATCTTCGATTCCAAAGAGGACTGACTCAAACTTTCAATAAACCTCAGAGCCTTTCCTGCTTCAGGTTCATCTTCGGTTTTTGTTACAGAGCAAGGAATGTCAGAGTCCGATTCATTTCTATTTAATACAGATTCTATTAATGGAATGGAAGTTTCCTTTCTCTCAGGAAAACCTGTTTGGGACTCTTTTCCTGAAGCAAACAATTCTTCACCTTTCACACAATATTTTCTGTCTGGAATCGACTTAGATCCACCCCAAGGTACAATAAATGCCGATTCAGTAGGTTCTTTTCTTGTTGAAACAGACTCTTTGTCTGAAGTCTTCTCCCCACTTCCTGCTTCAAAATGTTTAATGTCTACAGCCAAATTATCCTCACTTCTTACTCCAACAGTTTTTGCATTTAAAGCAGATTTCTCCTCACTCCTAACTACACCAGGTTTTCTTTCCAAGGAAAATCTGTCCTCACTCCCTACAACAGACTTCGAGTCTGAAGCTGATTTTCCTTCACTTCTTCCTTGTAAAGGTTTTCTGTCAGAAGAAGTCTTGTTTTGACTTCCTCTTGATGTGGATTCCTCTGCACTCTTTCCTACGATAGGTTTTGTATCTAAAGTTGATTTCCTTTCTCTTCTTACTTCTGCAGGTTTTATGTTACAAGCAGACAAGTCCACACTTTTTTCTACAAGTTTTGTGTCTGAAGCAAACTTCTCACTTCTTACCTCAGCTTTTTTGGCAGCAGAATTGTACTCAACTTTTCCTACAAGAGGTTTTGAGTCTGAAGCAAACTTCTCACTTTCTTCTTCAACAGGTTCTCTATCTGCAACAAATTTGCTCTCGCCTTTTCCCACAACAGATTCTGTGATGAAGGCAGACTTCTCACTTCTTACATCTGCAAACTTTGTGCCTGATGCAGATTTCTCATTTCTAACTTCAACAGGTATCTTCTCTGAAGCAGTTTTGTTCTCACTTTTCACTACAACAGGTTTTGTGTCTGAAACAGATTTCTCGCCTGAAGTAGATTTGTCCTCACTTCTTACTTCAACAGACTTCTGGTCTAAAGCAGAAGACCTGTCTCCACCTTTTCCTACAACAGGCTTTACAACACAAGACTTTTCCTCACTTCTTACTTCAAGAGGTTTTGTGTCTGAAGCTGATTTCTCCTTATTACTAAGTTCAACTCGTTTTCTGTCTAAAGAAGTTTTGCTCTCACTTTCCCCTACAACAGGCTTTGAATCTGATGAGGATCTCTCCTGGTTTCTTACTTCTACAGGTTTTGTGTCTGAAGCAGATCTGTACTCGTTTCTTTCTTCAACAGGGATTAGGTTTAAAATAGATGTAACTTTGCTTTTTCCTACAAAGGGTTTTGTTCCTAATGACTTATCCTCACTTCGTATTTCAATGGGTCTTGTATCTGATGTAGATTTTTCCTCACCTTGTACTTCAGTGGGTTTTGTATCTGAAGCACATTTCTCCTCACTTTTTACTTCAGCAGGTCTTGTATCTGTAGTATATTTTGCCTCACTTTTTCCAATGTTAGATTTTGTATCTGCAACAAGTTCCTCCTCGCTACCTCCTACAGCAGGTTTTGTGTCTAAAGCCGATTTCTTCTCACTTACTTCTGTATCAAATTTTCTGTCTGAAACAGATCTGGCCTTTCCAGTAACAGGTTTTGTGTCAGACTCGGATATCTCCTTACTTCCTTCTTCAACAGGTTGTCTGTCTAAAGCAGGTTTATCTTCACTTTTACGTATTACAGGTTTTATGTCTGAAAATAATTGCCCCTCACTCCCTACTTCAACAGGTTTTTTGTCAGAAGCACTTCTGCTCTCACTTTTTCCCACAGTAGCAAATTTTTCCTTACTACTTGCAACTAAAGGCTCTGTGTTTGAAATGAATTTGCTCTCATTTCTCACTGGAACAGGTTTTGCACCAGACTTTGATCTTTCTTCACATTCAACTGAAAATTGCCTTGTGTCTATATCAAAGTCTTTCTCGCATTTTGCTCCAATAGGGTCTGCAATTACTGAATTTGACTTTTCCTCACACCTTCCTGGAAAGGCTTCTGCACCAAAATAAAATTTTTCCCTACTTGTCCCAATATAAGGCTTTATGTCTGAAGAAAAATCTTCACTATGTATTACAGATGCTGTGTCTACAGAGGGTTTTTCCTTACTTTTCACTACAGATGGTTTTATACCTAAACAAGTTTTTTCCTTATATAAAACTAGTTCTGTGCTAGATTTAAGGTTCTCTCTACTCTCTGTCTTAGGCTTTGTGGCAGATATCGGTTCACTTCTGCCTACCACAGGTTTTGTAGCAAAGTCTGATTTTAACTCTTGTTTTTCTTCAACAGGATTTCTATTAATATCAGAATATTTCTCAGCTCCTCCTACATCAGGTGCAGTACTGGAATTAGACTTGTTCTTTCCTTTTGGAATGAAAGACTTTTGATCCAAATCAGATTTTTCCTCAAGTCTTCCTATTGCAAGTTTTGCTTCCAACTTAGTTACGTACTCATTTCTTAATTCAACAGATTTGGTGTCTGTATTAAATTCTTCCTCACTTTTTGCTTCAAAAAGAGTGGTGTCTGAATCAGATTTTTCCTTTCCTGCTGCTTCTGCAGATTTGGTGTCTGCATATGATTTTTCCTTACCTTTTGCTTCAGCAGGCTTTTTCTCTGAAATGGCTTTCCCTTCACTTCTTCTTAAACCAAGTTCCAAGTCTGATTCAGATCTTCCTTCACTTTTACCAATAACTTTGGTATTCAAATCACATTCCACCCTAGTTCTTGTTAAAAGAAGTCTACTAGACTTTTCCTCACTTCCTCCTACAATGGGATTTGTATCTAAAATGCAAGTCTCTCCTCTTCTTTCTCCGGCAGGTCTTGTACCCAAGATGACTTTTTCCTCACTTTTTGATGAGGTAGGATCAAGATCTGAAGTAGATTTTTCTTCACCTCTTTTTACATTGAATTTTGTTTCTAAACTGGATTCTTCCTCACTTTTTGAGAGTGAATTTGTATCTACCTTGGATGTTTCTTCACTTTTTGCTACAACAGGTTTTATGTTGGAATTAAATATTTCATCACTTTTAGCTAAAACAGGTTTGAAATCTGTGGGTGATTCAGCCTTTCTTTCAACAACTGCTTTAGTACCTGAGCTAATGCTCTCACTACTCTTTGTTAAACTAGAACTTCCGGACTGTAAAAGGGAATCTTCAGTACTCTCGAAACTGGGAACTCTTACTTCCAAATTTGATAGTTCTGTCTCTGCCTGACTGAAAGGTACTATATTTTTTGTATTCTTACACCAGTCTGTTGACGGTACACATGAACTATGAATAGATTCTGCAACATAGGGACTGCAATCTTTGGATTCTACACTTTCTTTGGGTTCAACTAACTTGCAAGGTATGCAGACCTGGGAATCAACAGTGTCAACCACTTTGTCTGCTGCACTACTTGAACTTGGTAGGAATTTCTCCTCACCCTTAAGATTGGTCTTTGGTGTAAATAAATCTGTCTTCTTAACAGAAATTACCTGCTTTTGAAAAGTGTCTCCACCTAATGAAAGAGCAGCTCCTTCTGCTACTCCTGAATCACTTAGTAAAACACTCGGACTCCAATTCTCTGATTTTGAAGTTTCCTTATTCCCACATTTCAAATTGTGTTCTGAAGCATTTTCTTCCTTTTCTGTAGCAAGAGAATGTATCTGTTTTTCCCTACCTTCAAAAAGAGTTGTAACTTCAGGAAGATTTTCCTGCTTACCTACAAAATAAATAATTCCCTTACTGGATGAAGCTCCAGATGCTTTAACACTTTCTGTTTTGCTTGTAATGGATTGATTTCCAGCAGATTGCAATGTACTTCCAAACAATGCCTTTGTGTCTTGGGTCAAATCCTGTTTGCCTGTAAAAGTGAGACTTTCAGCATCAGCACCTCCTTTAACAGAGACTTCAGGTAAGTTCCCTCGGCAAGATGCTACAGACGATTTTTTGCTGCAGTTTTCATCTAGGGCCTCAGCTGCACAAGGACTTCCTCGAGTGTTTCTTCTCCCAACAAAAAGAGAAGCTTTAGCTTGTCCAGATTGATTTTCTTGAATCTCTTTTTTCCTTTCCAAAGTAGGTATGTGCTGACTTAAGTCTAACTGATCAAGATCATAGTTATCATGTGGGAGGCAAAAAGGATTTACCTCTACCTTAATGTCATAACTTTCTTCATGAATCAGATTCTTTTTAGACACTTCAGTGACATGGTCACACAAATTTCCTTCTGAATGTTCTGGCTCAATTACTAATGAGGAATCTTTCTTTACACTCTCTACATCCAATATTAAAGACTTGACAATACTTTTAAGAACATCGTCTTGCTCAGTCTGTACTTCTTGTATTATTTTTGTTACACCCTTCTCCACTTCATCATCTGAATGATTTTCCTCTTTCTCAAGCTTAAAGGTACTTGCAACATTAATCAGACTGCAAGGTGGTGGTCTGGTTTCCGAGTCTCTTCTTGTTAAAGACTTTTCCAAGATACTATCATGGTTTGAATGTACCTGCTTTACTTCACAGCTTGCTGGGAATTCCTTCACTCCTTGTAAATCATATGGCAGTTCTCCACTAAACTTCCTTGGCAGTGAAGACTCTTCCTTTACACTTTCTCTCTCTAAACATTCAGAGTCTGTGTATGGCGTATCAAGTGCATTTTGTGATTGTCTACTGCATTCACCTTTATTTGCTAACTCTTTACAAGGGTCTTTGGTTGGTTCTTTGATGGAATCTCCTTTCTTCTGAGCTGTATCAAGCAGCTTCTCCCAGATCTTAGTTTTCAATGGCAAAGGTACTACTGCATTTGCTGTTTTGCTTAAAGGACTGAGAGAACTATGTGGAAACTGATCTCTCACTTGAGTTTTTGTTTCTTCTGATTCTTCAACAGAGTTTCCTCTACACGTGTCCTCTTTCTTCACGAATATCTCGCCTCTTACAGCACAAGATGTTTCATCTTCAAACTTTTTGTTCAATTTTTTGCCACCAAAGGTAGTTTTAGAAGCAAAACTATCAGAATTTGAGTTTCTTGAATCTGTTTTCCCTGATGAATCATCAACCTCTGATATCACATGTTTTAGATCTAGTGCAGTAGATACAATTAAAGGTTCCTGAAAATTAAGACTGTCAGATGAAAGACAGCTATTTTTGCTTTCAAGTGCACTGGTGGGCAAAAGGAAACTAGAATCTCCTAAACTTTGTATGGACTCCTCTGACTGATTTCTGATATCTGTATCAGCTGAAGATATACACAATCCTTCAACTCTTTCACTTGAAAATTGTACTTCCTTCACAAGATTACTCTTTTCATTCTGCAATTCACTTTCTTTCTTTAACTTTACACTTTCACTGGCTTTAACTTTCAAGTCTTCATTCAATGCAAAGTTTCTATTTACAACTGCCAATCTCTCCTTTGTGTTATGGATTTCTAGCTTTTTCTGATCAACACAATTTGGTGACTGCTGCTGTTCCTCAGTACTGATTATTACTGATATTCTTTTTTCTACTGCATTTTCACCCAAGTGTGGGTCTGCAACTTTCACTGATGCTTTTCCTTTGCTTTCACAGACTATTTCTTCATCTGATACCAGTGCATTCACCTTTTTACTTTTGTATTCCTCACCTTGTAAATTCTGATCCAAGTTTTTGTTGATATCAGAATTTTCTTCAGTGATCTGCAAATCAGACTGAGGGATATTTTGTAACCTTTTCAGAGAAACAATAGGTCGCAAATTTGCATGTCCTGGTCCCTGCAATCCGGAATCATCCCGAGAAAGATGACATTCACTTTTATTCTGGGTAGTCCTGTGTGACTGCTTTAATGATTCTGTAACAGGAGGAATGATTTTCAGAGACAATTTTCTATCACTGGAATCATTTTTGTTTAAAGTCAAAGACACTCCAGACGATTCTTGATACCCTGCAGATCCACATACACTACTACTAGACTGTGAGCCTAACAGGGATATATCAGTTTCCTGTGAGTGGTCACTAATTTGTTTTTTATTATTCTGATTTGTACGCCTACACTTAGCATTAGATAAATCACTTAGTCCCTTCTTAGCACTACTAGAACTTTCAATTCTTTTCTTTGGTTTCTCCTCAAGAGGAGTTCTTACACTGGCAATAGGCACAGGGTCGGGTAACTTAATCTTAAGAGATGGCACTCTGTCTTTGAGATCACTGTATGGGGAACCACTGGCACGGTTGACTTGATAATCTGGGTCCTCTTGCCCATGCGAGTGCCGCACTGACCGTTTGCGAGAACGTCGCAATGGCTGCAGACGATGCTCTTCCTCTGAGTCGTCTTCTTCCTCCGAGTCTCTGAGTGATGCTCTGCTCAAAACTCTGGCAGTTCGAGCAGAACTTCTGCTCGGCCTGCAACAGTTTGAGGAAGTTGAAGGCGTCTCTGGAGTCGGAGCTGGTGTTACCTCCCCCCTCAACTTCTTGACCTGAAGAAACACAATTCTAGATAATACCCCCTTACTTTTAACATAAAGCTTGTACCATCACAAATCAAAAATTATACTTATAAAGGTGACACCCTTATGGAATAAAGGTAGATGAGATAGTCTAGGGTCCATTAATGAGCAAAGTGACAAGTTCTGTATATAGTATAGCATTAAAGAATCACTGTCAGCTGATTGTACAAAACAGTTTAAAGGAATTGTCAATGCTATGAAAATCATGTATTTCAAGGACAAGCTATGATTTAAATAAAAATGCTTCTGTTACATCATACTGGAAGATTTAAAAAAAGACAGAGTAAAGTGTACCATTAAGCAATCACAGATAAAATCACCTAAATATCTAACATTCTAATTCCCTTCCCATTTACATGGGGTGGATCAAATAAATACATGCGTGCACCTTTTTTGGTTATCAATTTTGCTGAAATGAGATTCTTAACCCTTAACCAATAGGCAAGCACAAGGGTAGGCATTCCTAATTCCTTGAGGTAGAATTGCAACTCAGCTATCTAATTCATTATAAAGCCATACATTATTATACACTTTGTGGATTAAGGGAATCAACATAACTGTCAATGCTCAAATCAGTATGAAAAGTTTCAAATAAAACCTATTCTGTGAAATAAACCATCAAACATCAATAATACATCCTTTCACTGCTGACCTTAAGAGTGAGTGGGGCTAGAAGACGCTCCCTTGATGTTGTTGGGTTTGCTGGTGCAGTGGTGGAGACTTTTGACGGAGGAGCAGTGGAGAGATTAACGTTACCCGGTGTGACTGTGCCTTGTTTGCTGACCACTTGTTTGATGATCTGTGTGCCACCTAGAGCTGCTGTGGTGGGAAAGCTGTTACTGGTATGAGCTGATGGGTTGGTTTTGATAATGGGAACCTTGGTGGCAGGAGTTGCGACACTTTCTACAGTAGAAGCAGAGATGGTTTTGGTGGCAGGAACTGCTGGAACCTTTGCAGCAAATGTTGTTGTATTCTTTGAAGTAGGAGCTATCACAGTCTTAACAGTAGGGGTGGCTGTAGTGACACCAAGTGCTGTAGCACTAATAACATTTGTTTCAGTTCTGGTCACACCTGTGTCACTTCCCTGTACTTTGCTCTCCTCCCTGCAAACACTCCCTATACTATTCTTGACCCCAATTTGTGATCCCTCAGGAGTGGACTCTGGGACTGTCGACTGGACTGCAGGAGTTTCACTTGCAGCCTCAGACAGCGCCGCAGTCGCTCCTGCAGTTTCTGCCCAATTAAATGCAAATGTTTGTAAAACTTAGAAGCTATTGGATATCCAGGGAAACAATATTCTTTGATGAACAATTTAGCCATTTTCAAGTACACATACTTGACTTACTGAAAAAAGGGCAATGACTTACTGGAAAAAAGGGCAACCAGCAAATACATGAGTTAACCAATACCAACTAATACCTGCATCTATAAAGCAGTACAGTACCCAATTTGCATAAAAAAAGAGGAGTTAATTTCATCAAGCCAAAAATCCAACATGATTTTGCAAAGCCATAAGAATATGAAAATCAAGATGTCCATCAGGACATGTACAGATTTGCAATACCACTCCATCATCGAACCAGTGCTTAGGATCGATAAAACGAGTAATTTCAGTTTTAAATATGACTTGCTTAAAAAAATCTGAATAAAATTTTGATTCATGTATAATCATACATATAAAAATTGCTCCATCTTCCAACTAAAACTCCTTGTCCTTAAAACAAATTACCCCAAGTTCCATCATAATCACACTAGATATAACAAAGCTCGTGTTCATATACCACTTATGGCAGTAGTATTTGGACATTTGTAATGGGAGCACAATTTGGCTCCATCCTCAAACCATGAGGTAGTCTCGCATGGTTTGATCAAACTATCTTCCTTAAGAGCTAGGAAATGGATGTAATTCAAGCTGTAAGTAAGGATTATGGGTCAATACATCATTCAATTCCATCTTCAAACCTGAGCTGAGGTTCAATAAAGGAATTACTTCACAAAATCAGATCAAAATTCAACATGATTCGGCACACCTTGCGAGAAAAGACTGATGTATTTATATACATACATACATATGCCTGTTCAAACTCCACCTATGAACTATGGATTGATAGACTAGGATCACCCAATTTTCTTTAACATGAAAGACCAAAGATCAAGAAAATAAAGTTGGCTGTATCAAAATATGTATTATTGGCATAAAATCTTTATCCAATTCCAAGCCTGAAGATTTCAGAAACAGGGAATCTGATAATGTCTGTTAAAACCTAGTTTCGCTAGGAAAACGTTATAGGTAGGAAAAATATAGAGTACTATATTTGAATATGAAAATGTAGTCACAATTAAAGTCATCAAAAATTACACAACTTCAAGACCCCTTTTACAAGGCTCCTGTAGCTTCAAAGTTACACACCCACAAGGAGCAGGGAAATGGACTCCTTATAACTGAAAAGTTCCTTGACATGAAAGTGCTTCATTCTATCCAATGCCAATGAGAAGGCCTCGCTGGCGGTGACTTTTAACTCGCTATGTAACCATTCGCAGTTAAGAGTTCAGTAACACCAATCATCTCAAATGAAATGTGAAGACTTACAGTGTCTGATAAGAATTCATCATGGATAAACAGCAAGAAATCACAAGTAAAAACTGAGATGTAAGAATATACATACATTAGTAGAAGTCTGTTCCCCTTTAGAAAGTTAAAATACAAGGAGAGGAGGGTTTCTAGCCCCTCGCTCCTGCCCCATTTAGTTACCTTCTACGACACATCGGGAATACGTGAGAAGTATTGGGCCATTCTTTCATCTGTTTCTTTGAGCTACCTCGCTAATGCAGGAGATGGCGATTAAGTATAATAATAATAGTAAAAGTCATTTCCATTTAGTATTAACATGAATATCTATGGACGTAACCAAATACAAAATTCATCTTCATCTTTCTACATAACTTCTACCTCTTCATCTCCAACAACGGATGATGAGTTACCTCAATAATGATGTTCTTGATTTGCTGGTGAATAGATAATAATCAGAAACAACATATGTATGGAGGCAGGTTTAACTGATATGGCCATGCGACTTCAATATGGATGAACAAAATGTTGTTATGCCAAGGCTCTGCCTATAAAGTCTGCAAACATGTATGGACATGGCTTCATTCTAACAACTAATGCTAAAGATCAACAGAACAAGTACAGATACATGACTAAAAACACTCTGGAACACCTAAAGAAACTGGCATGTTCACTTTTTCCACCAAGGAATAGACAAGTGCACTTAACCATCATGGGTAGAGCATGCAATCCAGACCAATGAAGAGAAGGGCAGGCACACCACATACAATATAAATAATTTCCCAATTTCCTTTATAAAAGACAAATTCATATAAAATGAAAATGATACTGCCTATATCAAAAGCTGTTAAAAAATTGTGTATTTATTTGATCAAAATTCGTTTTACAAAGTTTCCTTTGTTTTGACATTTTCAACATAATTTGATTACAATTGTTCTCAAATTTTCCCTTGTTTAGACATCTGTATCTTTTACTGTTTTTAGGAAGCATGGGAAATGGTCAATCTGCATTAATGAAAAAACACATCAAAAATCATAATGATATCAAATCTCTGACACATCAATGTAACACTTCACAATTTAATGTTTCTGTCTTTCACAGCTGAAATACACAACTTTTTTCCATGCAGAGCATGAGAAGAATCCACATTTCCTTTGTCTTTTGTTTTCTCTGATATTCATGTGATGTTAATCACAGTTTTTGAACAGCAATATCTAAAAGTGAGATGGAAGTGTTTTGGAGTACAATCTAACAACAGTTAAACAGACATGACACCATAATAGATACAGGAAAGCAAATAATGATGTTTGAGTTTTGCAGTAGATTATATAATTGAAAGTACACCCAAAGAAAAGCCAAGTTTATGTGATTGAAAAACAAGGGTAGTCTCTGTAATATTAGTTTAATGGTCAAGATTTGGAAATTAAGAAAATCTGTGTACTTAAGATTGTTTTGTACAGATGGCAAAAAGGCTAATGTTTCAAGTATATGCAAGGAATAAGAAATAAAGAATGTACCTCTTTATTCAGGCAACCTTGCAACCTGGTCACTGCTGGACCACAGAAAATACCGGAAAACAGAAATTGACCACTAAGTCATACACAGTTGACGATCCGATCTCATAGTACTTAAAGTTTTTACACAAGTTTCTTTATCAAATTTTTTTCATTAACTTTACGTTTTTAACCACAGATAATGACTTATGCTTATGCTTATTTGCACTAGCACCATCTTCTGCACCTCTTGGTCTCTTGGATGACATCCTGAAGGATTAAAACACAGCAGAATATAAGAAATCAACAAAACTTGTAACACAGCTGAATATAAGAAATCAACAAAACTGTTAAAAAGCTCAACTGCAGTGTAAACAGATTTTGGTGCCTCAGCACTGCTAACAATGCCACCCAGGTGGCAGATCCACAAACTAATAACTAAAGGGGGCAAATTCAAAACATGCTGGACCACGGGAGTTGCCAGACCACGAGCACCGGATTGGAGAGGTACAACCTGTAGTAGTATTTTAAGGAACTTCAGGGAAATGACGAGCAAGAAATATCATAAGGCTACAAATGAACAACTAATTATAACAGAACAAGGCCCTTTCACTGCTACTTAACATGGCTGTTGTGGGTCTGTTTTACAAATGAAAAATGCCTTTCTATCACAACTAAGCAATGTCCTAATGATGCAACAGAACAAGACCCATTACGAATGAACAAGGTCCTCATGTCTCTCATAGGTAAGAGCCTTTTGTCAGTACTGAAGGGCTTTGTGTCACTTATGAACAACTTTTTGCACTAATCAATAAATCCAATCATACAACTGAGTTACCTGGTGAAACTTTTTTTGTGACATTACTGAGGAGGGCCTGTCACCACAAAAAAAAGGGCAGTTGTGTAGCTAATGAAATGGGACCTTGCATAACATACAAATCAGGTTTGTACATAGTGAGCAAGTCCCTTATGTCATCAAACTGGCATCCATGTCAACATTAAACTAGGTCCAATTATAACAATTCCTCACCTCAGGTGTTATTACCAATTCTCATCATGGCATTCAAAATTCAAATCACCAAATCCTACTGTTACTTCTAGTGTCTACAACATTACTCAACATAAATGCATGAGTCACCAGTTCAACAAAGTCCGTGTCACTACTCAACATAACTGAACAATGCCCTTGCATTATTAATCATCACATACTTTTGTCACTATTCAATAAACACCCATGTGCTACTACTATGGCATCTAATTATCAAGTGTTCATATCTGTGCTCCTGCATAATGTCAGTCACTAATGCTGTGCCTTTCAACCTTTTCCTTTACCATTCAGTGAAACACTCAACACTTTTTCAGCTTCACAGCATTGTCCTTGGGAACTTTCTACAGTACATCAGTTGAAAAACACTGTGAAATCATTCGTGTCACTAAAGAATCACTGAAGAACAAGACCCTTGGATCATGAACCAGTGCCCACTCTTGAATCACTAGTTAACATAAATCCTGTGCCACTATTGCACAAAAACTCATGTTACTGTTGAACCGAAACCAGAATCAGAAATAAATACCAGCTCGTGTCACTACTCAACATACATCCTTGTATCAGTCCTAAAAAACATGCCACTGCTGAATAATGCAGTGTTATAAATGAACATGACCCATATCACATCTCATCGCACAAATCAAAAGTGAACAATGCCCTTCACTTGCTACTCAAAAGATGACCATGTCACTAACAAACACTACTATCACAACACAATGTCCAAATATCAAACCTCAACATACTAATCACAATAATTCATACACAACTTCCCACTCATTTACTGAAACTTAAATTTATCCATTAATAATCATAAAATATCTAATGCACCTTGTCAGTAAAAATCCACATCAATGCATCATCCATTTTACATCACACACATTAGTGAAAAAAAAAAATATGTTCATTTCACTTTTAAACACAGGTGTTACTTCATGAAGCTGTGTCATCATTTGAAGAAAGACAACACAATCTCGTAAAAGAAAACTTTGGCTTCAAAGAAGTCCATCCTGTCCCTGCTACCGAATGCTGTATATCCTTTGTGCTGCAGAAGCCTCTGGATTAAGGTTTCTGAGCTAACACCAGGACCCTTTCAAAATGGATTCCTGGGGTAATTATAAATATATCAAACTATTCAACACATCTATGTTACTATTCCACATAGTTCTCACGACTCTGTAACTAAATATCACCACTCAACAAATACTTGTTAATACTGGAAACACCAGTGTGTAGCTAATACCTACAACTGGTTTGCACGAATGCCCAACTCAACCCCCAGGATGTCACTGCAGTTTAGAAGAATGCTCCACTCCATTCCTAGGACGTTAAGTGTGGTCAAGAGGGATGCCTTACTCATGTCAGCATGGTTGAGAATGCCTCAACCCCAAGGTGACAGCATGATCATCGAGTGCATAAATCCAAGTCCACAAATTAATTGTTGCCATGAGTTATGTCCCTCATTACCCCTAGTGTAAGCATGGTTAAGGAGTGCCCACTACAACCCAAGTGTATCAGCATGGTCAAGAAGAGTCCTCATTTCCACCCTAGTGTGCAGCATGGTAAAGATAAAAACCCAAACTTAACCATCTTCATCAGCAAACAAGGAGTGTGAAAGGTAAACAAATCAGGAGGAGACAAGGCTACATGAAAGGGCAGTGGAAGGGGTATATGTGTAAAGGCTTAGAGTATGGATAAAACACAGAACAAAGAAGAAAAAATGACATCTCACTGACCATATTGGAAATGGAAGGATGAAGTGAAAAAGATTTTGAGTGCTCAGGTCTTGAACATTCAAGAGGATGAAAGGCATGCACCGGATAGTGAACTGGAATAATGTGGTATACTGGACTGAACCAAATATATACCTCACTGAAAAAGGGGGTGGCGATGCTGTTTCTTGTGGGGCAGGGTGGTGCCAGGAATGGATGAAGACAAGCAAGCATAAGTACATGTGTTTATATGTATATGTTTGTGTATGTATATGCAATTGTATGCTGATATGTAAATGTACATGTACGGACATTTATGATATATGTTTATGAGAGCGAATGGGCCATTCTTCATCCGTTTCCTGGTGCTACCTCTCTGATGTGAGAGACGGCAAGAAAGTATAATAAATAAATAAGTGTATATAAATCCCGAGAAGAGATTATCAAAATTATTAGGG
>JAUUDZ010060864.1:0-10263 GCA_032361705.1 Panulirus versicolor | reverse complement strand
CACGTACATTCAATGTTCCGACTGCGTCATGTGAAGGAAATCGACGATTTGCGTTGGTTTGTGGTTTTGTTTTGTCCCTGTGTAAGTTAGAGCGTGAGGTTCTCTCCACAGCCTGGCATTACATAGTTTTACCTTTTCTTTTTTGTCTATTTCATGTTTTCTCGAACTTACTTCTTTTGTGCTTACAAGCAATCAATCTCCCGTCCTTTCCGCGTCCCGCAACACACTGTCCTTTCCGCGTCCCGCAACACACTGTCCTTTCCGTGTCCCACAACACACTGTCCTTTCCGCGTCCCGCAACACACTGTCCACTCCGCGTCCCGCAACACACTGTCCTTTCGTCAGTTTCGTGTCACCAGATATATTCCGCTGACCGTCTCCCCGACAACGATCCTGTCGCATCAGGTCCGAGTCCCGTAAAATGTTCTTCCGTTCCTGTTTTCATTTTCGTGTCTCGGTATTTTACCCACCAGATTCCTACTCCTAACGGTGAAGTAAATCCATCGACTTTTCTTTTTTTCTCGGAAAGAGCAGCGATTCCGGCGGTTCCTTGTTAACGATAACGCATAGATTCCCGTCGGCTCCGCATGGTACTGAAATTATTAACTTTGCGGTCCTCGCAACGCGCTTATTCCGTCAATTTCCTGTTCCCGACAGTACACTTGTTTCACCGGTCCGCTTTTCTCGTCAAGGCACTCATTCCGTCGGTTTACTGTGCCCGACAACACACTAATTTCACCGCTGTGATATTCCTGGCAATACATTATTTCGTCAATTCCTTGTTGCTGACAAAATGCTGACTCTGTCAGTTCCGTTCCGGAGTGTTACTTGATCTAATCAGTTCTGCGTCCACGATAACGATCTAATTCTGTCGTTTCCCCTGTCCCCGACAGCCATCTGTCTGTTGCGAGTCTCAGATCCGCCTCCCCATACCACCACCGACGACTGGTCCATCAGTTTCATGTTCCGACAAGATTCGTATTTGCACCTATTCTTTGTTTCCGATGATGCCTTTGGTCCCATAAGTATGTTCTTGTTCCCAGGGTTCCCTGACCGATCGACGTTTTCACACAGTCTGTCCCGTGTTCTGGACGGTGTCCATTGTCCGTTCTTTAGTGTTCCTGACAGTAAAAATGGCCGAATGTTCACTAGTTCTGTCGGTTTTACTTTGCGTCTGATGTACATCAGCTCTTCTCAAAGACTCCATCTCAATCGGATCAACGTTACCGTAGGCGCGACATTGTATTCTGTAATAACGTCAGCATAAGAATTATTTTGCTTCTGTGCTTCTGAGCGAGATACTTCGACTCCCGTAGTAACGGCGGTGTAAATCCACTAGTTTGTGTGTTACTGACGACTCTGCTTCTCTAGAGTTCTGGTGCAGCATCGGCGTGACGGTCCACTCGCCCTTGCGTTATCAACACATCCGTAATGACGTCGGTGTTACTTCCCAAGCTATTCCATCACTCTCGCTCCGAACTCAAAAAGAGTGACGCTTCTAATTCCTCTGGTCGAGGGCTACTGTCACGTGGGACTCCGTCGTTCTGAAGCCGCAGAACCGTTGTCGTCCAAGTTGTGTCTAACGAGGTAACAACCAGTCGGAGGGTTACGAGTGTCGACAGTCGTTCTGATGGCTGAGTCTGATGTGACACGCTCTGCCTTACTCTCATGTCCCTTCCCCACCTCCTCGTACGGTGATGGGAAGCGCGTTAATGTAATCATGTGTGTTCCCCCTGTGTGTGTGCGTGTTAACGCAGGTACCACGCACGTTCCAGTCTTCTCTGCGCTAAAAGCGAGTGTTAAAGTGTTAGACATCTACGGGAGTTTCCTTCATCTATCTATTCGTGAGTCTAGACGTGTAGGTATCCAGGCAAAGCAAACGTTTCGTCAGTGTGGTCCTTCATACTACACTGATCTGGCATCACTGACAAAGTTTCCTGTCGGGATTCGTATTATCTTTGGCCCGAACTTCGTCGGTGGATCGTCAGAGTTAACTACCACCGGCGCGGTCACTGTTCGAAGAATGAATTAATCCCACAGGCAATGGTTCCTATATCATCCGCTGTTGTGATGACTCTAACTGGAAGCCGCTCCAACACCGTCGGTCCGTGCCATGATTCAAGCTGGAAGTGGCTCCAAAACGTCCGGCGGTGCGATGGATTTTAGCTTGAAGTGGCTCCGTCGGTTCCATCTCAGCGATGGCTCACTCCGGGAACGTTCGTCGGAGTGATGGTTCGGGCTGGAAAGGACCCAAATTACATCCGTCAGTGCGATGGTTTACGCTGGAGTGGATCCAGGAACGTCTGTCGGGGCGATGGATCGGGCTGGAAGCGACGAACAACGTCCGTCGGTGCGATCGTTCGGGCGAGAAGCGACTCCAACCGCGTACGTTGGTGTAACCGGTCTAGATGGATGCGGCTCTAGCAACGTCCGTTGGTGCGGTGCTTCTGGCTGAAAATCTCTTCGGCAAAGTCCTTCGGTGCGATGGTTTTAACTGGAAATGACTGCAGGTGGGACTGTTGGTTTGATCTTCGCTCCAGGAACATCAAACAATATACGTCAGAGTAATGGCTTTGGCAGGAAGTGGGTCTGTCGGCAAGACCGTTGGGTAGGTCTTCGCTTTTGCGTCTTCCAGCAGTGTCCGTCGGTGTGATGATTCTGGCTGGATGTCGCTCCAGGAAGGACTCGCGGGAGGGGGTGGATCCGTCATTATCGACGCGATGTTTCTGGGTGGAGTTGGCTCCATTTGCGAAAGCTGGGTACGTCTTTGCTGTCGGGGCGTCCAACAGCGTCCGTCGACATGTTGGTTTCACCTGGCAGTGGCGCCAGCAACGTCCGTCGGTGCGATGGTTCTGGCCGGAAGCAGCTCCAGCAACGTCCGTCGATGCGATGGTTCTGGCCGGAAGCAGCTTCAGCAACGTCCGTCGATGCGATGGTTCTGGCCGGAAGCAGCTTCAGCAACGTCCGTCGGTGCGATGGTTCTGGCCGAAAGCAGCTTCAGCAACGTCCGTCGGTGCGATGGTTCTGGCCGGAAGCAGCTTCAGAAACGTCCGTCGGTGCGATGGTTCTGGGCGGAATCGGCTTCAGCAACGTCCGTCGGTGCGATGGTTCTGGCCGGAAGCGGCTTCAGCGACGTCCGTCGGTGCGATGGTTCTAGTTGGAAGTGGCGCCAGGCGGGACCGACGAGTAGGTCTTCATACCTGGGCATCAACGGCATTCCAGCTCCGGCGGGTGAATTCCTCGCGCCCTTGGGTGTCTCATCACCATCAACACGGTAAATTAACCAATTTTCTTTTCCCTTTCCTTCCATTTAGCAAGGCTGTTAGGGCGCACTTCATTACTTACCAGTCAGTTCATTAGACTTTTTCCACCAATCCATCTTTATTTTCTAACTTATCCTTTAGCTTTCCTTTCATTATCTTTAGTTACCTCTTTATATTTACGTTCTCTTGTTTTATGGTTCCAAGTTTGTTTTTTTGGTTATATAGACTAGTCTGTGCGCAGTTGTTTAACCTTCTGTCCGTGATATTTAGTTTTAAATGATCTTAATTTGTGCTCTTTTGTCATAAACTTCTGTGTTCTGCCGTGTTGAGGTTGTGCCTTTCCGTTTACCGCCCTGAATTTCTGGCTTGTCGTAAGTGCTTTGTTGCGTTTCATCGTACTAGTGTCTTCAAGCAAGGCTCTCAGCTTCATGCTATTGTATGTTGTCGCATCCTCGTCGTCCCACCGCAGTCGCATCCTCGTCGTCCCACCGCATGTCAGGAGGTCCGTGCTGACATGCCGACGTCAGCGACTCTGTGGAACCTATCCCCGGTCATAACACGGCCGCGATGGGGTCTTATATCTGTCGCCCTATGGTCATTGTTTACTTACTGCTACTTACCCTTTACCTCTGTCTGTTGCCATTTGTTTAATTACTTGTTTCAATGATTATCTGTTTTTCTCTGTATTCATATCTCTTGTACAGATCCTCAAAACTGATCAACTTTCAGTGTTCAAGTGTTGCGTATGTAAATTGTCCCTCACGTGCGCTACAGTTTGTGAAGTCCTTAATAATGAGAACTTTACGTTGACTACAGGAGAAGCAAAGGACGTGTAGTGGCGCCACATTTTACAGTTGATGACCATCAGCGTTTAAGTGTGGCGGAGCCTAAACCGCAGAGTATGAAAGATGTCATATTATAAGATGTCGTTGCGAAATGATTCATGAAAAGTTCGTTGTTTGCCGTCTCATGCTGACAGTTATCGTTAGCTTCCTGATATCGCAAGCTCATATTTCCAACGTCTGTATATTCAGTGAGGTGGTTAGGTATCGCAAGTCTTGCGACCGGTGATTAAATATAGTTTTTCAGGTGACTATATAGGGCAAGTCTTCTGGTCAACGGCTGAACACAGGAAGCCATACGGTTAGTGAATGAATATCGCAGGTCTAGAGACTGCCGGGCGAACATCGAAAGTCTTCAGATCAACGATAGAATATCACAGTTCTTAAAGTCAGCGACTATATATCGCAAGTCTTAAGATTTATGGTTAAATATCGCAAGTGAAAGATTAGATATGGTAAACCTTAACAATGTCGGCTAAATATCGCAAGTCTTAAAGTTAGCGATTAGGTTTATCTCGTTTTAAAGTTTGCGACTACAGCAAGCACGTAAATATCACGTCTTAAAGTTGGCGGCAAAATATCGCGTTCTCAGACTGGTGGCTAAATATCGCATTATGAGATTAGCGGTTTACTGCTTCAAGTCTTATGACGGCAGATTAGATATAGCAAGTCTTGAGGATAACAGCTATAGTTGTAAGTAACGACTGCAGAATGAATTTTGCATGTATTAAGGCTAGCGGTTGAGCATCTTTAGGGTTACGACTGGTGCTAAACGTAACAAGTCTTAACGTCAGCGGTTGGACATCGGAAGTCTTTAGGTTACCTGCTTAATATAACAAGTCTTAGAACTAGCGGCTAATTACAACATGTCAACGTTAGCGCCTAAAAATCACATATTCAGGTTGGCAGCTAAATATCCCAAGTCTTGAGGTTAGTTGCCATAGTTGCTCTGCAACCTTGAACTTAGTGCAAACTATCGTAATGTTTCAAGTCCGGCAACAGTAATAGTGTACAGTCTACCATTTATGGACTACAGAACACGTTGGGGAGATCATAGTGTAGACTCTGTCCGTGTGGGGAGGTCCAGCGTGTATATTTTGTCAAAGGGTTCGAACTCTGACCTAATGACCTTTACCTGTGGACAATTGTCAGCTGGGAGCATCTGGTGTGAGGTCGAGGACTTACTACCCTACAGCATTTCGTCGTTTCCTGTCTTGCTCTTCCTCACTGAACTGTTAAGAATCACAGAACATATTCTCCCCACATCCACCAGCCCTCAGAACCCGTACATAATCACCGCACTCCGTACAACGTTCCCGCAACCAACGCCTCCAAAATTCTTAACCTCCCCAGACCCGTCCCTCTGGTCAGCAATCAAGCATTGTCTCCAATCCCCTGGATCTAGGTGAGCGCGTACCTCTTCTGTACACTAAGGTCTGATGGCTCTACTGCTACTACTATGTCTTCATCGCAGCAGAACCGCTCGTGTGCAAGAATCACGCCGGACTTTCTCCAGCTTCGGTTCTTAACGGGTCGTGGGTAGCGCTGACGGGCTGAAAGTGGTTCACGTTTGGTGTGTATATCGACTGACTGTAGTTGTTTTTTGTCGTAGTTTTTGTCTCTTTAGTTTATCGTAAGATGTGTCTGATGAAAGAGTGTGTTTTTTATTCCCCGTTGTATGGGGTCTCGTCTTCAGGTCGGTAACCAGTGGTCAGAGGTTGTAAGTTCCCGTGTGTTGTAGTCCCTCAGGCCGGACATTTACATGCAACAGACACCTGAGGTTGGGGTCTATTTCTAGCATTTTCTTAAGGTCAGCGGCGGCTTTACTATGCAGGTGCTTGACTTTGCCACCTGCAGCTTGTGAGTATAACACTTTACTGTGTCAGTTTATTTAATTTCTCTTATGGTTTGGTTTGCTGTGTTTCTGTGTTGTCATCACCGAAATTCAACATCAAGCACCTGTTGTGAGGAGAACAGTGAAGGTGTATTTCTGAAGTGTAACATTCGTAGCCGTAAATTACTTAAATCTTACGTTGGTACACTTAACAAAGTTTGGCATCTTCATGAAAAGTATTTCCCACAGTTTTCATATTGGTTCACTGTTGTATTACCATCTCTTGCGTCATCTAGATGAAATCTAGAGGTGTGGACAGGTCCATCCTGGGCTCCCGTCTCATTGATCAACTTCCGTCTATAGGCTGACGGGACCGTGACCCAATTTCTGCGAGTTTCGATCCATGTGGAAGCATCCTGGTCTTTATCATGGTGGCCACCTGCACCACTGCCTCGCGCTGCTGCGCTACCCAGAACACAACATAACGATAATATAAAAAAAGAGACATTTTTCCGTGAGTGATGCGACGTGCTGGTGACTGGACCGACCTGCTGGTCACTCGCTTTTAACGATCCATTTCGTGGGAGAGATTTGTGTAAATACCTGCTCCCGTGTGTCCGGCTGCGCTTATGATAATGATGATAATAACTGATTATAACAATAAACTCGTGTACATTACTGATAAAATATACTTTTTCATGACGCTGCACATGTGGGGCTGGCATGCGTGACATTTCCGAGCCTGATAATCTTCGCAAATCTGGTCTACAGACGAAATGCAGCATATTTCCGGCACACACTCACGTCCAGGTTAGCGTAGATATAAGCGCAAGTAATTCTTACTTGTGTGGTGGGGCGTAATGCTGTCTCTGGTAGTTCAGCCAAAAAGAGCGCGAGATTATCAAATATTTTCCACGTAACGTTCCCCTGGGTGACAGGCGTCATGCTAACATCCCTACCGGGTACTGGAAGCAGGTGGCACATTCCCTGGCATTCCTTTACCCAGTGAGCACCTCCCCAGAACACCGCCTCGCTGTAGGTGCTACGGTCTATATTGTTTTATGTAGTGGTCGCTTGACGTACCTTTTATTCTCAGCCACTTACAAGTAGGCATTTCCCCTCACTTTTCTCCATACGATGGCCGATAATCTGATTTTCCTCATACATGCCGGACACTTTCCTAATGTCTCTTTAGATGTGAACACTTGTGTAGCATTTGTTTGTGAAGACCTAGACTCTCCTCTAGACTGGAGTTTCTCTTATGTTTGCTTATTCGACCTTTCTTGCTCAATCTCTTGGACACTACCCATTCATTTGCTTTTGCCATGGACACTCGCTCAACATCTCTCTGGATGTTGGACACTTTCCTCAAACATTTATCAGTGGACACCTGCGTTACGTTTACTTATGTGATGGAGACTTTCCTGACGTTTATAGACCTGTTGAATACTTTCCCAAAATATTCATAAGTGAACACACCATATCATGATTGTTTATATGGGTAGTACTTCCCTACAATGCATCCCTTGGGTGACACTTCCCAGACGTTGCCGTTCGTGGTAGCCACTTTCCCCTCGCACTGTCTGATCCCGGCGGACATACAGTACACCTGTCCTACATTCGTCCACCTTTGGATAGTTATTCTCTCGCCTGACCATTCGCACACGATCTGTCATGTTGTTCGTCCACCACCTGTCGTGCTAACTGACCAATCATCCGGACCGTGCAGGTGTGGCGGCCGGTTAATAATTCAATCGGTTATCCGGTGGCAAGCAGCGTGGAGCCAGTGTTCCCTGACCAGCCGGGTAAACCCCTCTAGTGGATCCCAGTCATCGCACTATGACTGCCTCCTCTCCTGTGCTGTGTATGGGGAGAACTATGGGTATAGCAGGTGAGCCATGAGTGTGTAGTGTGTGTGCAAGTGTAGTGGGTTTAAAAACTGTGGATATTGCCAGTAGAATAAGAAAGACCCATATACCTTCAGCATCTACTACCTTTCGTCCTAAGGTGTACAAATTATCATGTGACAATGTACCAGGTGTTGGTGTAATGTAAGCGGGAGTAAGTCGATTGTTTAGGTGTACTTGTAGGAAAGTGGGTTCAGGTGTATCAGTAGTGGTGCGGGGAGAGTATGTAGTACACTTGGGTGTAATCTTACGGTGAAAGTGTTACCTGATTTACTTTCAGCTGGTAATGTTGGGGTTAAGGACTCCAGCAACTACAACTGAAAATAAGAGTCGGGAATCTATTCTTCTCAACTTGTTTCGACGAAGCCTTCTTCAGGAGAATAATTATAATCCCGGGAGAGGACTTAGTCGACGAAAGTAGTTGAGACGAATAGGTTCCTCTCTTTTGCCTCCAGTTTTCTTACTACTCGTTTTACTTCACTGTTCTTAAACTCTTCAATAGGTTAGGCTAAAGATCGCGTTATGCTACAGGGAGATCGTACCTTTGTGCTTAAGGAGTTAAGCATCGTAGTCTGTAATCTATTTCTTAGGGAGAGAGAGGGTAATAATGACTGGCAATTTCTAATTCTCTAAATGTGTTTCCCTGTATGTGGTTCTTTTGTATAGAAATTGTTAAGAAGTTAGAGATAAGATGATCTCTGTATATTGCACGACTTCAATGTCGTGAAGAGGTGGATTGGCTTCATTAGTACCTAGTTCATCCTCTGTAGCAGTGATGTAGAAGCAGGTTGGTCTTAACTAATGTTCTTTAACGTCAAGAAACAGGAAACAGCTTTGCGTCTGAGTGGTATTTTTTTCTAAAGAAAAAATCTACTTATATCGAGGTGTCGCGAGCATTCTCGTCCAAAAATCTACTGCATTGTGAGAAGAAACGGTACTGGGAAATGCGTTTGTCACACCAGGTCCCAATCCGTTGTTCCAGATATCATCCCTCTGTTCAGGGATCAATCTTGTTGTACCAGGTGATGTACCTATGTATCTGGCACATCGAGGATCCAGAGTCGTACCAATATTCCAGCGCTCATATCATCCCAACCGGCTTATTTCGTCTGTTTCAGGCCTTGTTCAGGTGTCCCAGCTCTCCTAACGTTGTCTCATTCCTCGCTCTGTGCTCCAGGTCCAGACTTACTTCCTATGTCTCGCCCTGCTCTCCAGGCCCCACCCTGCTCCTGGAGTTCCCTACTAGTACAGGTCACATCTTAATTTCCAGGTTTCGTCCTACTCCATAGGTCTCACACTCCTCTACAGGTCTGATCCTGTCCCCTAGGTCCTACCCAACTCCCCAGGTCTCGCCCTGATCCCCAATTCCCAGCCTAGCCCTCATTCACGTCTTTCTCCGTACAGGTTCCTTCCTATATCCCAGGTCTCGTCCTGTTCTTAATGTCTTGCATTGCACCTCAGGTCACGCGCCACCTTACCAGGTCTTGTCTTGCTTCGCAGATTAAGTCCTGCTCCCCAGAACTCTCACTGCTCCTCAAGTCTCGCCCTGTTCTCCAGGTCACCCGCTGCTCTCCATGATCTGTCTCAGTCTTACCATGTGAATGAATCTCTGGCTGATCTGATTATGTGAACCTATTAAGGTTCACGCAATCTGATGAGCCAGAGATTCATCGGTCAGGTAACTAGTTACAGATTGATGGGTACAAGTTACTCTTTGAAAATATATGACATGTTATGGTGATGGATGGCTTTCTACGGGTGCGCGTCCTAAAGTCACTGTCGCAATTGTAACGATCATTCTCCGCAGAGAACGATTTTGTTGGCGACTGAGGTGGTTTCGTTGTCAGTGTCGGTTCTTAGCGTGTTCTGCTTCATGACATTAAGCAGTTGTTCTGCTTCGCATCTCCAGCTGATCATTTGTGGGTCAATGTAACTTACAGCCATGGGACTTACACAATTTGTCTATTCGAACATACAGTGGTATATATTCAGTCGGTACGAATCCTCGAAGAAGTCACATGGGGTATGTGAAGGCATCGGGTTTGGACGCAAAACGGTTTCGCCTCGGGCGCTCACACTACTACCCGAGGCCAGGCTGGCGCCGTACTGGAGATGTTACCGCCGCTACCTCAATGTCTGACACTGGATGAGGTTTATTGTCCCAACTGTCTGACGCTGGACGAGACTGACACCGTGCGGAGGATGTCATCTCCACTCCCTCAGTGTCTGACGTTGGACGAGACTGACGCTGGGTGGAGGATGTCATCTCCCCGCCCTCTGTGTCTGATGTTGGACGAGACTGACACCGTGTGAAGGATGTCGTCTTCACGCCCTCAGTGTCTGACACTGGACGAGGCTGACGCCTCGCATGTTCCGCTAGTTATTTCTTTTTGTTTACGTCTGTCTCACGTCGGGCT
>JAUUDZ010060853.1:0-10263 GCA_032361705.1 Panulirus versicolor | reverse complement strand
ATAATAATAATAATAATAATAATAATAATAATAATAATAATAATAATAATAATAATAATATTAATGATAATAATGATGATAATGATAATAATAATGATAATAATAGTAATAATAATAATAATAATAATAATAATAATAATAATAATAATGATAATAATAAGAACAATAATAATAATAATAATGATAACAGTAATATGATAACAAGAGTAATTAACAGATTTTATGCCCAAAGCCCAGGCCTTTTTCTAATTCTAGATTAGGAAAGTATATTTTCAGTTTTCAAGATTATGTATTTCCTGATTTGTGAAATCTTTGTTTTTAAAAAAGAGTCGAAGCTTAACAAATCAATTTCATCTAATTATACACAAGTCTGGTTAGATTAACAATCCACTTTTCTCTTCTTTCAGTGAAGCTTTAAGATACGGGAATCAAAATGAGAATATCTCAGGAGAAATACATCCAGCGTCCGAACTTCATAATACTTACAGGAGTCCTTCATACTAGAACTCTAACATGGCTTCAGTAATTTCATGACAAATGGCAGTGATCACTTTAATCTTCTCGATACTTCTTTTCCTTTGTGAGTCGGGCACAGTTACTATCAGGTGTGTTTTCTTCTGTGGCTTCCCAGAATCGTGTGACAACAATGATTCCGTGTACTGAATGGTCGAATGGTTGTAACATTATCCCCGGAGAGAGAGAAAAGCCACAATATATGAACCGCCAGTATCTTGCTGTCACTGCCGAGGTGCCAAACACATGCTTTAGGAAAAGGAATAAATATATAGACAGAACAGCGAACTGACTGACATTATCATTCAGTGAGCGTAAACCACGAAGAAGAAAATAAAGATAAGAACGTTGTTAGAGGCATAGCTGCCTCCCTCAATACACCAGTCGCCCGAAGCTGTAAAACTACAAGTGTTGCTGACGCTGAAGCACACCAAAGTAGCCGGACAGATCATACAGTTTTAGTGTTTCCAGACAATCATCGTGGTATATACAAAAAACTGTAACATCAAGTTAAAATGATATCAATATAGAACATTATATACTACATTAACCCTGAAATGCATATGTAACAACCCCTCACTTATGAGGCTGCCAACCACCCCATCACTTAGGAGGTAATCAAATATACATTAGATTGTTTGTATATAAACGATGAGCCAACATATAATGCAAGGCAATTTGTCATCATGAAGCATTAGACATTTGACCATACCAAAGATGTGTTTCTGCAGTCCTCATCAGTGATGTGTGGTTTACTACTTCTACCATTGCACTTTTCACTAAATTTGAGAATTCCTCCTTTTTCATGTTACTTGTATTTTGTTTCCATTGATGTGCTTTGTAGTTGTTTTCGTCCATCATCGAGTACATTTTGGTCTCCAAGACTCGTCCCTTGTGACTTCTCCCCATTAGTAATTACCGGTTGGTAATAGATATATCCTTATGAATTTCATGATCTATATTTCATATATTATTTCTTACGAATATCTTATCGCGTTCTTTCATACGTTTTCCTATATTTTTTCTCATATTCTTCATTAGATTGAAAAATTTCCTGTTCGTATTTCTGAGTTAATTGTTTTTCACAGTAACATCTCTATTGTCCTTATCTGACCGTTTTCAGATACAAATCCTTCATTTTCTTTTCGTAATATATACCAAAATTTGATTCATTCACATTTTTCCTTTCAATATCTCCATGAATCTAATTTGTAGCCGCATGACATCCCTTGTACTATTTTCTGTATCTTTTCCATCATTTTTTTGCAAATATCTTAAAGTGTTCTTTCAAAAGTATTCCTATTTTTGTTTTTCATTTTCTCATCAGATTCAAGAGTCTCCTGTGCGTGTTTCTGAGTGAACTACTTCTTTTTCATAGTAACATTTCTATCGTCCCAGCCACGTTTACTTGCCGATTCATTTCTTTTTTGGCCGCTTTCAAGCACAGTCCTTAAAGTTTTCTTTTTATACCACAAGATTTCTTTTCTTCACAGTTTTATCTTCAGTATTTCCATCAGTTCAATTTGCTGGCGCATAGCCCGCCTTGTGCCAATTTCAATACCACCCTCTTTATCTTCTCACTAGATAATATCATGTATCCCTGGCCTTGGGTCCTCGGAAGTCTTTAACGTCTCATCCACTAATTTCTACAACCTCAGTATATCCTGTCACGCCGAGCTACACACTGCTTCCCTCATGTTGAGAGGAAAACTTAGGTTCAACCCTACACGAGCAGAGCCGAGGGGCCATACTAGGAATCGAGTTGCTCGGTCTTAGTCAAGAGCAACCTTCTGCATAGCATTACACTTCTGTGTTACTTCTTGTCATTACGCTCAGTGTATTTCTGGTCTAAAGTGACTATCATTTTTTGTGGTAAGATTAAGTTCTAGAGCGAAGGAAAAATAGCCTCACATGAAGGTCTACTGAATCTCTCAGTCGGACCAGATCAGGGATTAGTGAAGCCCAAGACCCAGGTAATATTTGGGTTCTCATTCTCCACAAAATCAATACAAATTGTAAACAATATGACAATAGAGGTGCCGGGAGGGATACTGACCACGGCCAGGGCCTGGGGTCCCGCTCTAGGTGGCCTGTGTGGATCTTCGTCCACTCAATTAATAACTGACATTCCCATAATTAGTCACCCATTGCATTACTCATTTTAGTAAGTCTATTTGCCCTGAAGGAATACGATCTCTTGGGGCGCCACTGTACACACATCTTCTATCCTCCACTTCGAGTCTGGAGTTGAGGTTTTGCGCCGCGTCTGCTGCAACATGAGGCGGCATTACTAATGTTTGTGTCGCCTGCGTATCATAGCAGACACGTTAGAATCACTTGGCTGGACGTGGTCGTCCTCCGTCCACTCGTCGTTGGGAGTCGCACCTTCATCTGCAGCTTAATCATTGGTCATACATTCAAAAGTTTGAATCACATACTCATACAACTTTGTGTATTTGTTCCTCACCACTCAAGCTGTAAAGAGTTTAAAGACAAATCTACAAAAACAGCACTAACAACAACAACATCTGCAATCTGGATTTCGCCTAAGATTTGCTCTTCATAAAAACTTTCAGGTTTTGAACTTAATCTGCCTCCAAACTTTAAAATTTCATTTTAAGTCATGGGACTTAGTCCAATTCTTCTTTATATAGTTTCCATGCAATATTTCTTCACGTACTTATTTCACTTATGTTGCCCTGCAGGCAACACAAGTACACCATGGAACGCCCTCCTACTTTACAACGTATTCCTGCAATACGTGGAGAGAATATTATACTCGTGGCGTCCTGCCTGTTTATGATTTATGTGTATGAGTTCGTAGATGTTTTGTTCATATTTATGTGTATTTGTGTATTTTGTTTTATGGTTTCATTCACACCTAGAACAGTAAACAAATAATTCAGACCTATAAACAGCTGTCTGCTAAGTTTTGTAGATTTTTTTGTTTTTTTATTGTATAATAATACAAAAGGGATTTCATGAAAAAGCAGAAATAATCATGATAATATATAAAATCATTTTACATATCTATTGTAGTCAATTATACTGCCAGAATCTAGAGGATCTTAAAACTCTGTTTCACATTAGCCCTTAAGATATAATCCTGAGAACTATAGCAATACGCTACCATGAATTTGCACGAAGGTTATATAAAATTCTTTATCCTCGGGCTGTTATATTACCAATTATTTCTCTAAGACGGCAATGAATAAGGAAATTTTCTATCCGTAAGAAATATAAATAAGTCATCCATAGAGACAAATAGAACATAGGAATGAAAACTGAAAGCAAAGGAATGGAACCTATTCTTTTCAACTAGGTTCACCAACGTCTTCTTCCGGAGAAAAATGACATATCCTGGCAGGTAGACAAGTTTATATCCCAAACTGGTGGATCAAGGAACTGGATGCTTAGAAGAATTGCTCCCTGATTGGTCCAATATTCGGGCTCGCCATCCGCAAACTGGCCAATCGCAGAGCACTAATTCTGCCGTCGTTTTCGTCCAAGTGAAGCTACCCGCTTTGGTGTTATTGTTTCTTTTAACTGCATCATGTGCTTCTAATGTCATCCTCGTCCTCTTGTCTACTCCATGGCGTAGAATCTTCGCATCTTCCATCTTGGCAAGTGTCCATTCTCCTCCATAGAATGGTGCGGTGGTGTCTGACAGAACCAGGATGACAAAGCTACACCAAGGAGTAAAGAAGAGGATGAGGAAAACTTTGAAAGCAGCCCACTTTTCAGTTAAAAGCAACAAGTACACCATAGTCGATGATTTTGTTTGGGCCGCAGAAATGATGCTGTATGATCAACCAGTTTGGGGCAGGCAAGCGCGAGTATCAGACCAATCAATCAGGCAGTGACTCTTCTAAGCGTCCAGTTCCTTAAAGCAGAAGTTTTGGATATGACCTTGTGTATGTGCCAGAGCGTTATCATTACTCTCCAGAAGCTGTTCCCGAAACTAGTGAAGAAGAATAAATTCCTGGCTCTTGCTTTCACTTTTCGTCGCTTCCTTTTACCCGAATTTCTACAAAAGTATCATTTTGTTGAATGTTTGAACGGACGATCACTTGTCATTAAGTTCATATCTGACGATCATAACGGCTTCATATTATATACTGGATTCACTGAGGGATATTCTCGCTCCGTAAAAGACATTTGTCATAACGTTTGGTTGTTGTTCTATGGTGGAATTAGCAATATGTATGTAATCTATTATGAATCAACTAAAGAGTAGTATCCAGAGTAAATAGATAAGGAAAACAATAATGGACATTACAGATATTTGAAGTATGGTGATAACAAAACTAGTTACATGACGAACGGTCAAAAAGAGAGCCGTCTGGATTCACCACACGTATACAGCGCGCTATTGTTACTCTCGCTCGGGATATATTTTGCTGAAAAATGTGATAATGATTTGAGGCTGATGTGATAACAGATCGACGCCAGGAGCATATGTGACAATGTCTGAATTTATTGACAACAATTTCGCGTCAAAAGAAAGTTATGTTCAAAAGTGGTTGTTGTGCCTTGTTGTTTTTGTTGTTGTCCTGTGTAACTCTTGTAATCTATTTCAGGTTGCCATTATGAGTTTCATTTCTACGTGACTTTCAAGTTTGGTGAGCTGTACTTATGTTTATGATAACAATAAAGAATAATAAAACTGACAATAATTACAATACAAAGATATTTACTCTATATATACTATCTTGGATATCATGACTTACCATTCTGATCAGAAATATGAAATAATCATATGTCACAGAAAGTTAACTTGAGTATATGTAACATTTTGTGAAGAATTAAACAGTTATTTACCTGTGTTGGATAAGGTGCTAGGTCTGATTCTACTGGATGATATGAAAGCTGATACGGATTAAGTCCTGAGAGAACATCAAACATGGTTTACAGCAATATGAATGATATACTGACCCGATAACTTGCATCGAACCATTAATCCTAATAATGAATATGGCTTTAGAATATACCGCGGAAAACATCTTACGTACGAAGTTACTCTTGCTGGATTCTGGACAAGAAGATGAATTATTATTTCATTATCCAGTTGGCATTTATTCAGAACTTCTCCTGCCAAATTTTAGCGTAAATCTTTATTGCACCCAGCGGAAAAGAAAGGTAGAATGAAACTGTAGATTGGTTCGTGAGACAGGGAATGGACGATTAAGCTGAACAACCCTGGTACTGCATATGTAAGATAAGAGAAGATGAGATCTCTTTATTGTCAAGTTGCATACATGATGCAAAATGAAATTCTTTATAGCCGGAAACTCAATTCAAGGTTAAAAAGTATAAGAATTATAAAACATAATTATATAATATCATAAAATTACCACATGTCTATTGCACTCAGAAGTTATATCAGAGGAGTTATAGTGTCTTTAGATTGTTAAACAGTAGAATGATTTTGGTACAAATGATTTCCTGAATCTATCGGTGCGTTGTATATGCAGAGACGGACTTCTTCCTGACCTTAGAAATACAGTTTTGGTGTAGAGAATGGTGGGTCGTATCTTGCATGATCTTCTCCACCTGCTTCAGTGCACATTCCTGATATAACATATCTGTTTTAGTGCTTGCACCCAATTTCCCAGCTTTCTCAACAATTTTCTTAAGTTTATTTCTATCTTTACTGTTCAACTTGCCATACCAGGCAGTAACTGAAAAACAAAATTGATTCTATAGTTGACCTATAAAGAGATTAATTATTGCGTTGTCTGTATATAGACTATTTAAGAAGTATAAAGTACAATCTTTGATTACATTTCTCATACACCACGTCAGTGTTTGCATAACTTTTTATCTGATCATCTATGATAAAGTCTAGATACTTGTACTGACTCACTCTTTCTACATTTTCATCTTCAATTGTAAGCAAGTCTGGTACATGTAGTTTTCTTTTGTCCTGAAATCTATTATCATCTTTTAGTTTTCTTTACATGCAATTGCAAATAGAATGTTTTATGCCACTCAACAAAGCAACTAACTTCTGCAATATAATCATTACAATTGTCAAGCACAATTTTTCCTCTGATGACTGTATCATCAGCATATTTTAAAAGAGTGTAGTCGTTAAAAACACTTCTACAGTCATCAGTATACAAACTGAACAAAGTTGGGGATATAACGCATCCCTGGGGTTCACCTGCACTGATAAAATTTACGTTGGACTCAGCGTGTTCTATCTTGGTATACTGTGGCCTCTGTGTTGAAAAGCTGAAGATCCACATCAGTAAATTACAGTTTATGTCCATCACTAATAATTGATTTAACAAGATACGTGGCTGAATTGCATTAAAAGAAGAGCATTCTTGCTTTTCAGTTATTTATGTCTAAACGTTTGCTAATCTCATTCATAAAAGTCAAATTTGCATCCTCCACACTCCTATTTTTACAATACGCAAACTACAGTGATCTCTGAAATTATCCATGCTATTACAAAATTAGTTTCTGATTATGTCTTCAAGACATAATGAGATTTTGGAAATTGATTTTATTTCTAATAATTTTCATATGTCCGGCACTACCCCTTGGTCTAGTGAGTCCTGAAATAGCTGCTGAAGTACGGGTGGTGCAGTTGTTCAACACAACACTGTAGTGCCTAGGCTGGCACATCATCTGGTCCCGTTGTATTTCCAGGCCTAATACGCTTCAGGGACTACAATACATGTTCGTGCGATATAAGGAGTCTTTCATCATTTCTCTCTCATATAATTGATACATTATTGCACTCTTCACTAAAGTCATCTCTTTCAAATATTGCAAGAAATGAGTTTATATCATTCACATATGTATCAATGTTCTCTGGCACAGGCACGTTCAGTTTCTTATCATAACTACATAATGTTTTTAATCTTCCAAGCATCTTTCACAAGATGTGTTCTAAATATCCCCTCAAACGTTTCCTTGTAAGCTCGTTTAGAATCCGATATTTCCTTATTAAGTGTTTCTGTATTAATTCTAACTGAGCACGATCTCCATTTTGTATGATTCTATATTTTTCATTGAGCATTTTTTTTCAGTTTCCTGTTTACCCAAGGAATGTTGTTGGGATAGACAGTTATTTCTTTACTTGGCATAATCATATCAAAAAAAAAAATGATGATAAGATTAAAGATGTCCAAGTTTGTATTAAGATTTGCTCCATCTCGCAGAACTGGCCAGTCATTGCGCTCAAAGCATCCCTGTAGTTGTAGGCTATTCTCAGCATCCCATTTTCCAATCGTTACCTTTCTACATTTTCTCTTTTCAACACTTGTATATAAGTTGGTATACAAAACAACATATTGTAATCTCCATTTCCGAAAGAGGGCCTTTTCAAAACACGATAGCTGTTTTTTTTTTACATTGCCGTACATCTTACCGGGAATATTTCATCCCCTAGAACACATGTGTACAGATCCAGCGGAAATCGGTTGTATCTTAAGGACCCACGCTAATGCCTCATTTGTAGGTGAGTGATAATGTCGGCATTGTCTGTGGTGAGTAGGTTCCTGCACAGAGATGTACAACCTCAGAGATCAAGAAGGCAGGTCTATACCAGCCCACGGACCACCAAGTATCCTGCTCCGTGAGTGAGGGGCCTCGTCCTGGATGCCGTCTAATCCCTTTGGTCACACACGACGCCAGGCAGATTCTGTCATGGCGAGCTGGAGACGTCTCCTCATACAAGGCTGTCCCCACGCGTGTTCCCACCTGCTTGACCACCGAGGATGACCGTTGGAAGGCGAGTGCCTGCCTGGGACATTTGGTGGCGGTGGTCCACCGGCGGGAGAGAAATTGATTCACACACCAACAAGAAAGACATCTGTCTGTATTCACCTCCAGTTATAACGGTGGCTGTCAACAGAAAGAACTACGAAAGCACCTTTGTCAGGAAGGAAAAAAACAGATCATTATGAGCAACACTAAGGGAATAGAAGACGGGAAACATTCTAAGGTAGCCAAGGAGTGTCAGCCTTATCGAGAGGCAAGACTCAATTTGAATACCTTCACCTGTAACTTTAGTCACACTCGTTCTGTATAAAGAATGTAAGATGACGTGTTTCTGTGGCGCTCGAGAACTTATGACGAAACCTAACCCAGTGGGATCTATGAAGACTGGAAATATTTACTACTTAATCAGCATTAAAACTGATTACGAGAGTTGATCCTCTTAAGATACAGATCATGAAGAGTCTTTTGTCTAAAAACTGAGACTTTTCCTTAAAAAGGACAGCCAAAAATGATATAAAAAAACGTGCTTGTTAGGGAAGAATTTTATTATGAAAACTTATAGTTTTGATTGTGGACTTCTCTCTATTTTTTTTATTTGTCTGCAAAACTTATCTGGCCACAATTTTCATTTATCCTCCGTAGTGGCAGTACCAAATTCTTGCCATCTATAAGAGGCTGATCCAGTAATCTCTAAGAAGGACAAGATATTCACAGCTTCGTTCATTTTAGTCTCAGACGCAATTTGTGGAATGCGTCAGTGTAATAACTCGTAGCTGTGACAATCATTGAAACAAGACTAGGAAGAGTCACCACAGCTGTTTATCTAGAGTCGTGTACTCTGAATAACAAGCATCATCCACTCTAGCAATACAGGAACGTCACGTATTTCATTAATCTTCTTAACCAGCTCCTTTGAATCTCTTCAGCTGCATCCTTAACAAGATTAAGAATTACCTCTTCGAAATGAGATATTCAATATATCTACATTGCAAATGTATTATATTTCTATTTATATTTGTGGCACTAAACAGTGGATAAGTCTCTGTGAATCCCCTTGTTTCCGATTCACTTTAGCATACAGGCAGGCACTGTAAGGCCATACCTTGCAGGGGCTGTGCGTATGCTACATCAAGAGTGGAACTCCTCTCGTTTCATTTAACAATGAACGACTAAATTATTCGTTAGCAAAGCTGTCTTGGCCATACAGTCGTCAGGGTTACACCACAGGGGCTTCTCAAGAAAGTAGGGAATGCCACTATCGAATCAACTTGAAGAACAACGTGGAGATATTCCTGATTACAGAGTGACTTAAAGCATCCCACTCTTATGGGATATTTGCTGCCATCGGTCTAAGGACTTTTACTGGAGTAACATTTACGAGCTCCACCATACTGTCACTGGAATGATAATATATGACACCACTTAGTATGGCATTTCATGTTTATTCATAGTTGTAATCTATTTATGTACCTATCATACAGAGTTCTAGCTATCCTAATTAGATCCTTTTACTGGAGTAATGTATATCGTAGTTGATGTCATTCTTGTCGTGCTTAGTGATCAGCGACCACGTTGCCAGGTATTCCAGTGTGTGATAAGGACCAGGTGAAGACGACTTTTTTGTCCATTCTACTCGTTGTGATGTGATTTCGACATGATCATCTACAGGAGACAATTGCTACCTACAAGTACCTGGGAGTTCATATGAGTGATAAGGTATGTTACGGGACAGGAAATAGAAAAAAAAATCAAAAGTTCCCTGCGAGAAGGGATTAAGATGTCTTCAAGCTGTAACACACGGGTCAGTTGGGTCTTCCACCCATATGCTCCGCAAGGTATACCTTTCCCTGGTCAGGAGAATCATCGATTACGTATCACCGATGAATGAACTTGAAAATCTGCAAAAACAAGCCATGAGAATCACCCTGGATGTCCGAGACACTGGATAAAATACAACTGGAATTACAGCTCCTCACAGATAAAGAGAGAATTACTCCAATGGAGCTCACTATC
>JAUUDZ010060842.1:0-10264 GCA_032361705.1 Panulirus versicolor | reverse complement strand
AGTGTGCATCAAGGCCGGGCCTCGTTGGAAATATAGAGAAGTTAATGAAATGGAAAAAGGAAGAGACGAGGGAAAGTATTCACGAATTTAGGAGGAAGTGAAAAACCTGTCTTTTCAACACTTGCGAAGTCAAGGTTATTGGGAAAGACCTGAGAGGCTAGAGTGTTCCAAAGCTTCGAGGTGAAGGGAAGGAAACAAGTAGTTACTAATCAATACGGCCCACCGTTAAGTTACCAACAACAAATCATTTAACGCTGCAGCTTGCCGAGTATTGTGTGGTCTAGCGAGTCTCGGGAGCAAAAAAAAGAAAAAAAAAATAATACCTGTAGAAGAGGGAAAGTTGAACCAACATGGCGGCGTAGGGCAAGCGGATCTAGCTTTGATGTTAGCCTGAGAGACTTTGTAAGTCGGACCGCTTTCAGTTAAACTCTGTGTCAAGAAGGATGCAGAGCCACAACCACCCTTGTGTCAAGAAGGATGCAGAGCCACAACCACCCTAGATGTGAGAGCAGTACTCCAAACATGTCGGATCAGTCCTTTGCGCAAACGGGACAACCTTTCGGAAGAAGAGAAGTTTCATCAAAACAGGATCCCCAGTTTCTCAGACGCGGGCTTGGATATTTCCGTAAGGTGGAGTTTCCAAGAGAGAGAGAATGGATGTTACAGTAATACCAAGCATGTTCATTGAGTCAAGAGGTGGAATTGCAGAACAAAGGTGATAGGAAAGTTGAAAGGCATTTTCGATAGACAGATGGGTAGGCACTGGGTCTTAGAGGCATTAAACTTAACCAGAATTTGTTTTCCCCACTGAGATATCTTGTCTAAGTACGAGTTTGTTGAGGAACTTGTGTCGAGGAAATGCAAATCGTGCGAGAGAAGTAGGAACAGAATTGAAGAGTGTGGAGAAATGCAGTGTTAAGTTGTCAGCGTATGATTACATTAGGTTATTGGAAGTAGAAAGGGCTAGTACATAGGGTTCCCTAAGATATTACAGGGATGATGACAAGACATTAGTAAGATGAGAAAGAATTTCACCGTTGGATACTGCTTTACTGAAGCCATACTAGTGATCAGAGAGAAGACTGGGAGATTCTAGATGGCTGAGGATATGGGAATTGAGAAGAGATTCAGAGAATATGAAAATGGTAGATGTCAAAGGTCGATAGTTAGAGGGGTTAGAACGGTCATCCTTCTTAGGGACGGGATGTATCAACGCCTGCTTCCAAGAAGAAGATAAAATTTTGGTTGCCAAAGAAAAACGGAACAGACGAGCAAGTACAGGTGCAAGTTCAGAGGCGTGCTATTTCAGTACACGGGGATGGATGCCAGCAGGACCATAATCCTTGCTTGTGTCCAGAGACAGGAGGGCTTTTCCGACAGTTCGAAAAGAGATCACGGGAAGGGGCATAGGAGTAGTAAGAGGAGCATCACGGGGTGCAAGAACGTTAGAGTCATCCAAGTAGAGTTAGAGGAGAAACGGGAACCAAAGAGAGTTCTGTTGTCTACGGGAAAAAAAGCTTTAGTAAGTAGTCACAGGAAAGTTTGCACCAGAAGTTGTGAACGATGCCCCATGCTAATGATCAGAAAGACTTATCACTGGATGAAGACGAGAGGTTATCGCACTTCCTTTTGAGTAAAGAAACGTTTTGTCTCACGGATATCGTATTTACAGTGGTTACGTGTAGTGATGAATGCTGCCTGGGAGTCAGAGGAAGGAGAGTTTGTCCAAGCCAAATGTGCCTGGTCCCTTGCATGATTGGCTTCAAAACAGTGATGGTTGAACCATAGATTGGATGTTGTCTTGGAAGAAGAGGGGATAAAGGCTTTCATTCCTGCATAACCTCTGCTATGTGTTTGTCAGAGACAGAAGCATCACCACATAAGAGACACTAATTTTCCCAAGGAATGTCACGAAAGAATTTTCGTCAGGCTATTCCATTCGTTTTTTTTTTTTTTTTTGAGGTGCCAACTTGCAGGATGTATAATGTGATTCATCTGCAGAAGCTTTTATCAGCCCCACCTGCAGGAGGTTTCATCACCGGTGCACCTGCAGGAAATTTGATTGCTAAGAAAAAGACTTCACTCCCAGCAAGCCTTTGTAGTTGTCCACCATATCATAGCCGGGCAGGAAGGTACGTACTCTCGTGTGCCCACTGAGTTTTCAAGGGCACGTTGGAACCAGTTTCTTGGTAGCTAGAGAGACTCTGGGGTTACTTCAGAAAACGATGGACTTTTTAGACATTGCTGCTAGAATGAATTATTGTTTACCAATGATTAGTGCTGGAGGTCTTGATAACGAGAATAAGATATTTTCGCTAACATTGTCCCAAATTACTGCTAACATGAGACCTGAGTTTGATAACGTGCACTCGGTGTGGAGAGAGGTAGCTGGAAACCTGTTGAGCATGGCAGTGAGTGGGGAATGTCTGGACTGGTGCTGAAGACTTGCGTTAAGGGTTGAACCTGCAGCAGCATGGAAACAAGGAGAGGTGTATACTGTACTGGCGAGGTCGCTTGGGGAGGTGCGGCAGAGATGGACCAACGGACGGATACTAACATGAAAAAGTATTGGGTAGACTGAACTATGTTCTGAGACTATTTTGTATCACTACTCGTGTGTGTGTGTGTGTGTGTATGTGTGTGTGATGGGATGGGAGCTTTACACTTGTGAGGCAGCCGCCTCCTGTCCTTATATGTTCACCGTATAGACTGTTATATTTTTCAATGGCTTGTTCCGCACGTCCAGAGGTCTGTTGCTTAAGGAACGCCGCCTCGATCACATGCCCCCGCACGCCTCTTTTATCTCATTGTGTGTGTGTGTGTGTGTGTGGTCACGTGTCCTAAGGTTTCGGTATTTTGTTTGCATTTTCCCTCGTTTTAGGAGTGAGGACACTGCAAGCTGATGCAGATATTTTTATAAGGATCTAGAAACAAACAAAAAAAAAAAAAGAGATACGAACAATTTATTCCTGTGAAGACAGACGTTAACTCGTACTGTTGGTTCAGATGGATGCCCGGGTGGGCGAGGCTTTGAACACTTCCCACCGCCTCCCTGACCCCGCGGTAGTGGGGAGTGGCCCGGGCCGTGTGGCTGCAGGAGGTAGGAACGATGTCGCCGCCGCCAGGTACTTACTGTTAATAACCCGGAGGTCAGGGACGAGAGGGTGGGTGGTGAGGACTGCCTCAGAGGTTGTGTAAGTGAGCGTTCAGTCTTGCTTGGGGGGGATGTGACGTCAGTATCTATACTGCTCTTTGTTTACTCATGGCGGGATCCAGGTGGATGCGTGGTAGTTTGATGTGTATGTGTGTGTGCTTCATGGGCTGCTCACGTACATGTGTAAGTATATACATATGTATGTTAGTGAACGTAGTATACCTTTGAGTATGTGTGTGTGTATGTATGTATGTAAAGGTGCACATATGTGCTGCGTGTCTGTGAAGGGAGGGACCTGAAGGGTAAACAGGTGGACTGCATGCCAAGAGAGACGAGTGGGAAGAAAACGGACAGAGTTTTCCTACTACGCTCATGTTTTTTTTTTCCTGGTTCCCGGGAAGCCTGCACGGCGGGGAGCGGGTGGTGGTGGTGGAGGGGGTTACGGTGTTGAGGGAGGATGGGAACGTTTGGTAGCCAATCCCCGGTAACGGAGGGAGGAGGGGGGAGAGTAGGGTTGTAAGGTTCGTTGTGCGTCCAGACCCCGCGGCTGCTGGTCGCTACGTGGACACAAACAGGTCAGACTTGCAGGTGGTTCCTGGTATGAGAGAAGTTAACGCGTGTTGTGGGTAATCCCGGAGAGACTGACCGTTAATGTTGGAATATCCCGGAGACGCTCAGTGTTGTAGTTACTCTTTCAGAGCCTGTGTTGATCCTTATTATCTCAAGAAGGTTGATTTGCTGATTGTTTAAGAAGAGATTGTAACACTAAGGGTAGCCACTGGCAAGGAACAAGTGGTTCTTGCCACCACAACATCAGCTCGAGAGTAGTGCTCCCGACAATTTTTTGACGCCAATTGCTCCAAAAGACGTTCCCTTTGTGCCATACACTGTCGTTTGTTTCCCCTCGAGGGGCATCTAACTCTCTATAGATGTACACGTCCTTATTATTGAGTCCCTTTGTCTCAGGTTTTCATTACTGAGAATTGGCGTAGCTTAAAGGCATTGGACAGGAGAGTCGTAGACTCTTTTGTAACCTTTAGATTGATATTTTCTCTTGCGTCTCTCTCTCTCTCTCTCTCTCTCTCTCTCTCTCTCTCTCTCTCTCTCTCTCTTTTATAACATGAGAGCGAGTTAAACGATGTGATCAGAGAAAGACAAAGCAAAATTGTAGATAAGACCTGAATATGATTTATAAAATGGCAGACGAGACCCTGGCGGAATATGATGATGATTTTTGAGGAATAATTAGTCATGGGAGGATTAACAATACACAGACGACTCCTTACAGACACAGAGCGGGGAGAAAGACAAGAGACGGTGGCGAAAATGTCAGAGATGAAGGAGTTATCACTCGGAAACCTAAGCTCAAGGAACACTGATAAGATAGTAAGTACTGTCAGATAATGAGAAGATTGGTAATGAGAACTCTCTCAACGAGAGACGGATTGATAATGATAAAAAAGAAAGATAATGTACACATTTGAAAAGCAAAAGTTGAATACTTCGTTGTTGTATGGTCACCAGCCAATCAAGTGGAGGATAAACAAGTTAAACAGAAGAAGGTCTGGGGCTTGAAGAGTTATGAGAGGCTGAAGGAACTCGCGGAGGACAACAAGGATGGTGTCTATATTAAGAGGACTGAATTGCAGGGAAAGGTTAGAGACTTGGGTTTGTCCATCATGGAAGAGAGAAGAGTAAGGGATAACCTTAACACTTTAAGTTTCCAAACTAGTTTGATGACGTCACCAGCGAACGCTTCTTCGAAAGGTACAAGGTTTGCACAGTCAGAGGCCAAAACCTGAAACTGTATAAGAAACACGTAAGAAAAAATATAAAGAATTCCTTTTTGTATGATAAAGTGGTGGATGATTGACACAGTGAATGAATTGTGAACGTGGACAACATACAGAAGTTTGAAAAGATGTATGATAGAGGTGAAGAGGTGGGGCCCCACGAGTGTTGAAACCCCTTTTTCGTGCAGTACTAAAAGGTAATTGCACACACACACACACACACACACATCTAACTTGTTAACAAAATCCCACGTCAGGAAAATGATTGAGGAGGGAAACCGTGTGTTGCCAGTTTTTAGAAATGCATATCAGTATGTAGATGAAGTAAAGTTTATTAAGATATTCACAACGTAGGCCAGAACTGGAATTTCCTTTTCAGTTCTGGACACCTTACTCCGAGAAGGCCAGAGATTTAACCGAGACCATGAAGTTGGAACCTGAAGTAAAGAGAACTTCGCTGTTGCGAGAGGCTTAACGCAGCAAACTTAACCAACACGTACGAGAGGAGAAAGAAAAAAAAAAGAGTCAGTTGACGTGGTTACAACCTTGAAGTTTCTACACCAGTTGGACGACGTCGACAGCCAGCCAGCCAGCCAGAGTAAGCAAAAGTCATAAGATAACGAGGTAGCCAGTTTGGTGGAAAGGGAGAAGTACAGTTGTAGGGAGGGATGGTGGATGGTTGGCATAGACTAAACAGATGAAACTGTGGATGCCAGTAGGATACACGTGCCAGCAGTATACACATGGCAGTGTATGCACATGCCTGCAGTATACACGTGGCAGTGTATGCACATGCCTGCAGTATACACATGGCAGTGTATGCACATGCCTGCAGTATACACGGCAGTGTATACACATGCCTGCAGTATACACATGGCAGTGTATGCACATGCCTGCAGTATACACATGGCAGTGTATGCACATGCCTGCAGTATACACGTGGCAGTGTATACACATGCCTGCAGTATACACGTGGCAGTGTATACACATTCCAGCAGTATACACATAGCCATAAGAAGCTACTTGGTGATGAAACGTCAACAGATGGGGCTCATCTCCTACTGTATAAAAGATATGTAATTACACATATCTATAAACACACACACACACACACACACGTACATACATAATACATCCGTACATACTTTTATTATAAGAAATACCAGTCACCCGAGCCTCTCTGTGTGTGTGTGTGTGTGTGTGTGTGTGGGAGGTGGGCGTGACGAATGAGAGACATGAAGTGTTAACGTTTCGGTTCTGTGTTGAGCCAGATTGCCATGAGTAACATCCTGTTCTTTCATTTACCTCATGATAGTTTGGCTGTTGTCTGTATCGTGGTCTGTGCAGCTTGGTACGGTATTCCGGCCACCTGTCTGTCTCTGTATCACCATGAGTATTTGATTACTATTTTTGTGTAACGGGGCGTGGGGGGGGGGGGGGTTTACACTCTTGTTGCCCAGCGTGTTAACCCTACTGTATACATGTCCCATTGCTCTACTTTTACGTATGCACACACACATTAACCCTAGTCCATACCAGGTACCCATTCTATCGACCAGCCCCTAGTTGAGGATAAACAGGTGAGTGGATGGAGGACCATCTGCCGAAACTAGGATTCGAACCTAAGCGGGTTTGATCGCAGGCGTCCCGCGCATGCGTGACGGCCCGGAACACTAACCGCTACACCATGATGTGTGTGTGTGTGTGTGTGTGTGTCACCAAATAAGTATCTTTAGGTCTGTCTGTCGTCACAGACTTAGCTTTCGGTTAGCTGTGTGTTTATAGATGATGTTGGCTACGTTTCTTTCTGTCGGTGGATCATCCTGGCTATGTCCGTCTGTGGATCACCTTGGCTGTGTCTGTCTTCGGATGATCCTAGATACAAGTCTGATTGATAAGAGATCATGAGTGTGTCCGTTTGTGTGTGTGGGTTCTGCAGGGTTTGTCTGAGGATCATCATCCAGTATGTATTTGACTTGAGTGTGTGTTAACAGACGGACAGCAGTCTCCCAAAGTCTCCTGCCCTGGGACTCAAAATAACTTTACATAAAATAACTTTACATAACATCCGCCTGTCTCCGTCCCCACATGCTTCCCTAAGTAGGTCAGAAAGTGTATGAGAGTGTGACTGTCCTCCAGCAGATAACCTCGTCTGGCTTCCCATGTATACACATGGACTATTACAGTCAGCCCCCCTGCCGTAACTGATGGTCAGGTTAAGGTGACTCTTGTAGGGTCAACCTACAAGAGAAAACTACTGCAGATGTGGGATCTGTGTGGGTGAACAAAGACTCCAAACAATTGTCAGTGTTTGTGGCGAAATCGCAGGAAATGGCGGGATGGACATTGCCCTTTGTTAGAACGAGGGGTCCAGAAGGCGGAGCGGCCATCACTGTCACCAGGCGTGAGTGGCCTAAAGATTCTTCCGAGCTGTGTGGTTGGTAAAGAGCAGCGACCACTTCCTGTGGCCATCACTGTCCCCGGAGGCCAAGGCTATGCTGCTTCCCTCACTTCTCAACGTATCTTTGTGTCAACGCGCTTCCTAGCCTGCCCGCATCAGACGGTGTTTATTTTATGCTAGTGATTCGTTCTTTGCCTAGTATGGTGCCTCGTGTATGGTGGTAATGGTGGTGGTGGAGGAGGAGGTATCGGCGTGACCAGTGTGACTGCCCTAGGTACGGGCGGGTGTTATCAGTTTCTAGCAGGATGTGGGAGCGGACGTGTGGGATACACGCCGGATGTTTACACCTTGGCTGTATCAGGTCATCACATCTTGTGACCCCATCCATCACCCTCCATTATCTCTGTCTGCCTAGTTGTGCTCTTTTCTTCAAACGCCTTTGTTTTATCTTATTTCTAGCTGTCTGTTTACCACCCCTGTGTGTGTGTGTGTCTGACTACTATACGTATGTTACGGGGAGAAAGTTTAACACTGGTGTCTCTTAGTCCTGTCCGTACACTATATCTTAACCTTATGTACTACACACACACACACACACACACACACACACACACACACACACACACCTAAAGTGGACGAAGTACCCATCATCGACTAACTCAAAAGCATTCACCAATCTCTTCCAGTGGAGGAATTTCTACACACCCTTTCTGATTCTTATTTCATTTAGTTCCCTCGTGTGTGTCCCTAAGTTGATTTGGAGTATGGTCGTGATGGGGTGGCAGATAATTAGTCTCGTGGAAAACAAGGCTTAACTTCTTGGGCATCTGTATTGGTAGGTTCTCAGCCACGCCTTGTAGTCAGCACTGAAGTCCCCAGAACAGAAGACATTAGATTGGGATGTGAGGACGTCTCGGCATGTGGCTGAAATCCAAGATGTTGAAGAACGTATAAAAAAAGTGTGAAGAGTAAGGAGAGCAGCAGGTGGAGAATGAAGAGTAAGGAGAGCAGCAGGTGAAGAATGAAGAGTTAGGAGAGCAGCAGGTGAAGAATGAAGAGTTAGGAGAGCAGCAGGTGAAGAAAAACATATAATGACAGGCACGAGAACCGGTCCTGGAAGCGAGCGTGCGGAGGACATGTAAGAAAAAGCATAGCTTCCCCCCAGGTTACAGTTCCGAAGGTGAGAAGAATGATTAGAACGTCATGTAGGCAGTCGAGTCTCTGAGGACAGGGGGACATTGCAGGAGGCACTTGGTCCGATGGTGCTTTAGGGAGGAGGTACTACCCAGGTGGTGCTCAAGAGAAGGAAGATGAGGGGAATGTTTGGGTTAAGATAAGCCAGATCTGATGAGAGAGACCAAGTTTTATAAGATCAAGAAGACTATTATTACTGCATAAATTCATTTCTCGTCATCTTCTACTTAAGAGGAATGGCATGGGATAAATTTGACGAAAGAAAGACGTTCAGATGTAGCGATATTCTTGAAGCCAATGTTACTGTAGTTCTGACTAGGTTAAGCCGTTCACAGAAACTACGTCTACTGGTACAGCTGCTGATGAGGTACCTTGAACACGGCGGTACGACCCTTGACCTGCAACGGTACGACCCTATGTCCGTGCGACGGTACCGTGGTGACCGTCGTGCTCAAGGATCGTACCCTGAAGGGGTCCTTCCACCGTGCCCTGGGAATGAGGCAGCCACAGCGGCAGCGCCAAGACCCCCGAAACCAACGTAATTAGGTCGTGGCAAGAGAGCCTATTATTCACTATGGGACTTTCCAACCGTAATCTCAGGGATTCCTTACTGAGGACGTCCCGTGTTGCCTTCACCTGTCGACCAACGTGTCACCCACCAACCCCAGACATAATGCTGTGCCATTGGTCTTTCCAAACTGCCTTGTATCGTTCTCTTTAGCTCTTCCATGATTTTCTTCGTAGTTTCTATCTTTTTCTCTCTCCTCTCCTTCTTCCTTCCTGTGTGTGTATATATATACACGGTGTGTTGACGTACATAAACAAGAAGGGGTCATTTATATACATATATATGAGCCTTACAACAGGGGCCGGTCTGGAAATTCCCGGAGGTGAGGTAGCCTGGGCTGGCCACCTGGCGGCTTGTGTGGGGAAATACACCTTGGTTAACCTGCCGCAGGTCTCACACCACAACAAAAACTAGACCTGCGCGCCAGGCGCTGTTTTTGTTCGTCATACCAGCGGCGGCCCCTCCCAACCCACTCCTGTATATTGCTAATTTTACAGGACCCGGTCCTGCATAGGTCACCTACAGTGATGGAAGGAGGAGGGAAGGGGAAACACACGTCTGTCAGTCTGTCTACCTATTTGCTTGTCTGCACCTCCGTAAATATTCTACGTAATATTAATAATAATAATAATAATAATAATAATAATAATAATAATGATAATCATGGTGATAGTAATGATAATGGTAATGGTAAAAATAACAATTAGCATTTATTTATTGACCCCTATTAAGGAGGGGGGGGGGAGTATTTCCAAGTACCAAGGTCAGCTGACCGTAATGGGTAAAGGTAACATTGGATCTCGCGTCTCGCAGGCTGCGCAGTTTGATAATGATAATGATAATAATAATGCTGATAATAATAGTAATGATAATAGTAATGGCTAAAGTATGTATGTATGTATTATTATTATTATTATTATTATTATTATTATTATTATTATTATTATTATTCGCCTCCCGTATTATTATTAATATTATTATTGTTATTATTTTTATTATTATTATTATTATTATTATTATTATTATTATTATTCGCCTCCAGTATTATTATTATTATTATTATTATTATTATTATTATTATTATTCGCCTCCCGTATTATTATTATTATTATTATTATTATTATTATTATTATTATTATTATTAGCCTCCCGAC
>JAUUDZ010060821.1:0-10265 GCA_032361705.1 Panulirus versicolor | reverse complement strand
GTCTCTGGTTTAAGCAAATAGTGTCTCTGGTTGTTCACTACACGCATATACACACAAAATTCTTAGTGACATAGAAAATAAAAATGTATTCAAGGAATACCTAACCCCAATACGAACAAAGTGCTGATAGAAACGTCATGTGTGTGTGTGTGTGTGTGTGTGTGTGTGTGTGTGTGTGTAGGACTAATGATAACGGTATATACACTACCACAAACTTTGACACAACCCAAAACTGCCTGGCTTTACGGTGGGACGACCCAGCCCCCTTCCCAGGTCCTCCAGCATGACGAGAGGATCATGGCTGGACACAAGTGAGGACCAAACACAATGCTGACGTTATTCTCATATGTGATACTGGAGGCACCACGCAGGACAATGACCTCACCTAACGTATACGTTACGATGAGAAGAACTTACAACCTCTGGGACCAACTGTACTAACTCCTCTCTACCTCAACAGCTGAGCTGAACTTACAACCTCTGGGACCAACTGTACTAACTCCTCCCTACCTCCACAGCTGGGTCTTGCAACAAGCTGGCTGCACTGCTGTTAAGAGCTTCTTTTCTTCCTCCACAGCTGGGTCTTGCAACAAGCTGTACTGCTGTTAAGAGACTCGTCCCTAACTCCACACCTGGGGTCTGAGACCAAGGTATACTACTACAGAAGACTCGTCCCTCCCTCCACAGCTGGGGACTGAGACCAAGGTATACTGCTACAGAAGACTCGTCCCTGTCTCCAGAGCTGGGGACTGAGACCAAGGTATACTGCTAATGAAGACTCGTCCCTCCCCCCACAGCTGGGGACTGGGACCAAGCTGCATTGCTGCTCCTTTGACAACCGGCGAATGGATTCAGTAAGACGATCTCGTCGAGTGAAAACCTCACCAACCTTCAGCCAAACATCTGTCAGGCGAGCTCTCCTCGGGCCATCGTGATAAAACTCTTCGACTGGGACAAATACAATCTAAGAAATAAATGTGGAAACCCAAGACGCATTGAATATAAGATCAGAAACTCCGATTAAGGTGACAGGAAGCGTTTTAATCAGAAGCATAGCATGTAGCAGAGGGTTATGACCTTCGCAAAAACAACAAGGTAAAATGTATGTGAGAGTCAGCGACGTAGCCACGTTGGACGACACGACGGTCGCATTACCCCCCCCCCCTCCCCCCAACGATGACAACTATTCCCAGCACCAGACCCGCCCCGACGGGAGCGCTGGCCTTACCTCGCCGTCACCAACATAAACCTGGTGAAAATGCTGAGCCGTCATACATCCAGAGGTCTCCTACTGCCAGCAGTGATTCAACATTCCCGCGGCAATGTTAAAATCTCACCAGCCGCATTCACAATGACGTATATGCCAGCAGCACGTTATAATACATGCATGGACGCGACTGAAAGTCCCTCGCCTATTCTGCAAAAAAAAATGATTCTCCCCGGACGAACGAATTCCTCATACTGCAAATTCAGTACATATTAAAGCTGGTGTGCTACAGGCATGATATACATAGGAGCATATAGCATGAACAACAGGGGCCAATGTTGATTCATCCTACTCTTAAGAAATATTAGTATGGTAGGCCTCCGAACTTCGAGAGGTAGTAGGTTCCTCCAAGTGTGCAAAACCAGCCTCCAAATACAGGCTAACCTATAGTGAAGGGTGCAGCATGCAACAACAGCCTGATACACCTGGTCATACATGACTCAGGTAGTTTAATCAAGAGACCAGGTTGCAGGGGGGGGGGGGGTGTTAGAGTGTGGACCTACAGGCAAGATGATGTAGAAACAACTCATGATTCCTCCACAAGTAACACCATTCCTACAGCTACCGACCATCAACACGTCTTCAAGACCCGCTACACTAGAGTCTTGACACCTAAGAACCGTAGATACAGCGTTTGGCCACACACACCCCAAACCTGATCAAAACAACACACTCCACCCATCTACATTCTTATTTTTTTGCCTGATATTTGATACACCAGCGGAGGCAACAACAGCACCACCACCAACCGCTAACACTCTCCCAGACAATGAGGAAAGCGGAAAACATGAAGGGCGTCCATGATGAGCTGAGCGATGTCGGCTACTCACACCCTGTCACCTCCATCCTCGTGTACAACCCACAACATCTTGCTTCCTCCTCCTCCTCCTCCTCCTGCAAACCCCCCCTGGCTCACAGCCACTAACACGGCCCACAACAGTAGCTGCTACAGCACTGCACCGGTGACGGACGCTCGCCAACGATGGGATACTGGTTGAAGGAGCAACCTTACCACGGTAACCACCAACAAGCTAACTCACTCTCGTAACACCAACAAGCTAACTCACTCTCGTAAGTGACAAGTCACACCTGTGCCTTGGGAACTTGTACGAACAAGGCAGCCCAGTTTTAGCTACGCACAACTTAAAAGTATCCAAGAAATGCGTTAATACCTAAGAAAAGATAACACACCAATAACTTACACAGTCTCATTTCTAAAACGTTCCTACTATTTAAGTTAACACGAGGCCGAGGTAAGAGCAGTGCGAGATGCAGTGGGTGGAGGGAACTACTTAAAGGCTCTTTGCACCACGCCCACCGCGCCATTACACCTACCTAATGTGCACCATCTTCCTCATGGCAGCTGGTAAGCCTGAGCAATATTCCTGAGTGGCGTGTTTCATCCGCCAAAGTAGGCCATCCAGCAAAGGTCAGCGTGTGTCAAGAGCGTCTGGTATTCTTCCCAGATCTTCCTATTAGGATATTGTATCATTACGCCCGGGTGATATAGCAGAACGTCTTGAAAATATAAGAGACAGGATGGTCTCGTCTCATGGCGCGGTCACTCATCACCACCACCCACCTCCCTCCTCCATCTAGTTAACCCTCGTTCGTATGATGGCATGTACGCGGCAAGTGTCTTGTGGCCGTGTACAGAGCGCAAAGGAAAAATGACCTTCAACTCACACAATCTATGACAAGATAACGAGACCACTGTGTAATTAACCCCTTGTCCACGACGGTACGATGATCCTCAAGATATGATGGCTCGGCCTTTGGTCTGACCCTTAAGGCCAAGGGTCGTGCCATCATAATACAGACTCGTGACATGACCCTTAAGGTCCAGGGGTCACGCCATCGGGCCACAAAGTCCGTACCGTCATGTTCCAATCGGCAACCACGGCCATGGAGGACATAAAGTGGATACATATTTGATCACTGGCTGGGAACTCCATTGACAAGGTCATGTATATCTTAAAACCAATAACGTTGTTCCCCCTTCCCACGTTAAAACTACATGACCCTCCCTGGTACGGCAAGAGACGCCCTGGTATGTTTGATGTGACACAGTAGCTTACACGGCTGTTAATTCACCAGCTGGGAAGGCTCTGTATAGACGAAGCACCCACTGGCAAGGCTCTGTATAGACCAAGCACCCACTGGGAAGGCTCCGTATAGACCAAGCACCTGCTGGCAAGGCTCTGTATAGACAAAGCACCTGCTGGGAAGGCTCTGTATAGACCAAGCACCCGCTGGCAAGGCTCTGTATAGCTATACCAAGCACCCGCTGGCAAGGCTCTGTATAGACCAAGCACCCGCTGGAAAGGCTCTGTATAGACCAAGCACCCGTTGGGAAGGCTCTGTATACACCAAGCACCCGCTGGGAAGGCTCTGCATAGACCAAGCACCCGCTGGCAAGGCTCTGTATACACCAAGCACCCGCTGGCAAGGCTCTGTATAGATCAAGCACCCGCTGGGAAGGCTCTGTATAGCTATACCAAGCACCCGCTGGCAAGGCTCTGTATAGACCAAGCACCCGCTGGGAAGGCTCTGTGTACACCAAGCACCCGCTGGGAAGGCTCTGTATAGATTATAATCGTGTTAGGTCCTGCCTACAGGGAAGTCAGAGATCGTGGTGATATCACGCCAGCCTGGTGAGTGCTGCAGGCGAGGCCATCCGTGAGGACGTCCAACAACCAACTCGCCCATCATGACGTGCAACATGAGCCATCGCTCGTTATGAGTTATCGAGGGCCAGTAAACACAGCAACACCCGTAGGGCGCTTGATTCATTTTTTTCCCCCTCACCACATCGTGATGTCATGTCTAAACCAAACCCACAAGAGAAGATTAACTAAACTTGGGAAGATTACTTTTGCGTGTTACATTGTTTGCGTGTTACGAGGAGAGTCTTTTTACACTGGTGTTGTCCCTTCGGTAAACCTTGTATATATAGTATGTACATGTCTTTACCCCTATGTATGTATGGCACACACACACACACACACACCTCAGCCCAAGCTAGACACCAGATAAGCACAAGTTGCATGCAACGGTCGGACACGACCACGGTATTTAACGAACAAATAAACAATTTACGACACGGTCTGTATTTCCTGTGACAGCATAAATGCACATCAGCCTCCAGGCCCACTTACTAGATCACGCTACAAGCAGGCAAGGAAATGCCGGTGACACACGACATCATGATAATAACAACCCCCGACCATCCTCAAGTCACACTCCCCACGCGTGTGACCCAGGCCAGCGTTATGGTAACAGGCCGGATAGGGTACCCATTTCTCCAGCTCCCTCTACCACACTGAGGAAAGCCAGCGTTTTCCTAGCAGATTACCGGCCAGCTCACACCACGGCTCACACTCCCCGACTTTATGCCTACAAGGACGGTGGTGGGGTCAAATCATACACACCCATGGATTGGTTCTAACCACCGCCGACCACAATCTACACCTCACAAACATCTCATTTACCACAAGAACAAGAGGGGGGGGGAGGGGGGGGGGGTATTCCCCACCAGACTGCAGGTGCGGGGGTCTCGTGGTGGGACAGACTCCGGACTGCATTCCTCAGGTGTAGTCCACTCGGTCTGGTCCTTGGGTAGTGGTGAACACTACAGGTATGGGCTAATCTCCGCGTTGGGGTAAGTCCACTCGTTGGGCACAGTCGAGCCTACGATCTAGTCATCAGTCCAGTCGGCAGTTATAGTCTAGTCCTTCGATTGAGTCCAATCTATAGATGTGGTCTGGCCATCGGGTAGAGCCCACTCTACACGTGCAGTCTAGTCCTCGGGGTAGAGTCGAGTCTACAGAAGTGGTATAGTTCTCAGGTAGAGTCTAGTCCTCGCAGGTAGGGAAGCGTCTCGTGTTAAGGCGGGCTGTCCGTAGGTACCACAGCACCTGAGTCTGCAGGCGTTGGCCAGCGGTCGCCAGGAGCACCAGTGTCTACCTACTGTGGGCAGGTAGCATTACGACCACTGGGCGTGCACCGTCCAGCCCTGAACCAGCAAGGGCGGTGGTCTCCGGTGAAGTGACTCACTAAAATAGATAGCTGACCTTCACCAGCAGCAGCAGGAGCCTTCGTCTCGAGCTTCAGCTGCCCCGAAGGAACCCCGACCAGGATCCTCCAACTTAATAAGACCATTACCTCTACCCGCCATCACCACGCACCACATCCTCCTCTCCCACCTCCTCCTCCAACACGACTTCTTTCAATCCTCTCTACTTCCCCACGCCACTCCATCTCTACCAATACTCCCTTTAAACTACTGACTCATCACTTCCCAAATCGTCCATTCCTCCCACGTCACAGTCACTACCTTACACCGCCCTGCCAGCGTCATCATCACTACCATCCGAGACCTCTCGCCCATATCTCACCACTTTTCCCCCAGAGACCTCTCCCTGCCAATATCACAACTGCTCAAAAAAGTGAAAAAAAAAAATTATTACCACCTCATCAACATCTGGGTCGGCCGTAGTAGTTCTTCAAGACCTATCACCACCACGCCCCACGCCCTCATAAGGATCGACCCGCCTCATGATTCATACACCACACTGCCACGGCCGCAAGATGCAACCCGTGCAATCACTCGCGTATCATCAACACGCAACGTAACGTGCCAGAGCCTCCACCTCAAATCATTCCCGGTTCATCACCAACTGACAACTGTGTCGCCACTTGTACAAGAACGTCCTCACCGCGTACTAGACCATCTCCACTGACTCGACACCTGGACGAGACGGCAACACAGTTCCAATTCAGCGACTCTATGGCTCCTCTAAAGACTGAATATAAACTAGCGCTAGAGCGCCAGTCCAAATCACCTCTTATACCAGTCACCTCAAGCGCTGGAGCCTCTTGCCTACGCGAACTATTCCTTAAAGTTAGGTAACACAATTCATCATCCCACCTCCTGTGCCAGAACCTCGCCATCCGATACCACACGTATAGCTCCTCTTGTCCTCGGGAGCTGTCCTTCTCTATCCTCGTAGCTAAAGTGCGAGCAAAACTCCCCCCACCCCCGGGTGAGAGACTGGTCCATCAGGGTGTTCGCTGCTGCAGGTGCACACACACATCTACGTTGTGTAATCTAACTGGTCTGGCGCACCTGAGGAGGACGTTGCTCAGCAATGTTTGGAAGCAGTGAGCATGCAACATCATCACAGCCGCGAGCCTGCACCCATACCACTGCCAGCAACACCCACTTGCCACCCCAGCAAACGAGGGTGATGACACTAGCACAAATACAGAATGTTGACATTCAGCAATTCACCGTGAGTGTCCCCAGCTGGACACTTCCTCACACAAATGAACGTAATGCAAGTCCATCAATAACGTGATTACTAACAAACCCATCCATGCATTCCAAGCATGAACTGCGGATGAACTAAACAAAATCGAATAAACACAAAACGAGTTCCAATATACATACCTAGACCGGATTAGATTATAATATTTAGGCTTATAAGTCAAGCACTGGAGCTTCTAAGGCTATTCAGAGCCCAATATACGTACAGGTTTATAACACACACACACACGTCCCGATAAAAACTACACTGCCTACAACAACAACAACCATATCCCGTCACATGTAAATCATATCGACTGACTGCGTTATTCCCAGCCCTCCGCTGAGGTAATCTTGACCCACATATTCCACCCTCGCCATATCACTCACTACACCACAATAAAAGTCCCATCACCAGCCACCTGCGATACACCAGCATGAGCCCACACAGGAACACAAGTCCGGTCCGATCCCACAATGCCGTCCACGAAACAAATTTTTCCTACAGTAACACCACACGAGTCATCCCATCAATTCCTCGGCACCCATGTCATCCCTGGACATTCTAGGCCGCTGGTCCAAAAAAAACCCCCAAGGGGTTTCTGGCCTGCTGTCACTATACTCAAGTGTAAGTGTAGCCAACACGAAGGAATTACGCAAAAGTACTGATACAAAGTCTCTTAAGTACTATTACTGAGCTACTGCAGTTACTGATACATAGTCTCTTTAGTACTATTACTGAGGTTTTGTAGTTATATTTAACGAACTACACGCGCTCCGCATTCGTTATAATCCCGGCCTCAGAAGCACCAAAATCATCTTCCCTGAACACCCACGGACACTATCTGCTACAACCAGTAAGTACACCAGTACGTGAAGCGTCACTTATGTAACACACACTATCATTGCTGTGGAATGAAAGAGTATGGAGCGGTAAGAAGGTGGAGGGGCGGGCGGGCGGGCCAGCCCGGGTAAAGCCGTGTGGAGGAAGCCAGCCCGTGGAACCTGTATGACAGGTGGTGTGAATCATGGCCAAGTCCAGGACACCATCAGCCTCCACCACCACCACCATCACACTCCCTCCCTCCCTCACTGTACATGAGGTAATAAAAACTTTTTTTTTTTAAGACGTCAACCATGGGAGACTGACCACCACACGAATGACGTCTGGCCCCAGAAACCCCAAGTGTTCGGAGACATCATATATCCACTACACTCCCGACTCTTGTCAAAACCTTAAAATCCGACGTGCCTTCAGAGACCAAGACACACATAAGCAACAAGTGAATAATTCATTCACCGTCGCCCTGTCCTTGTAAATATTATTTTTTTCTCTTCTCCCCCAAGGTAACATGTAGCCAACTTCAATCTCCGAGGCCCAGTCCCCCCGCGACATTCTGTGCATGCTGTATCTTCTTTCGTGCCATCGCCCACTGCATGGGCCGGAGAGGCGCACAATAAATTCGCCTCTCTTGCTGGTGAACATCCGTCTCCGTGGGAGACGGCTCTGTATCACTCCGGATAATTCCAAATGAACGCACGAGAAAGCAACACGGGACCTGCCAGTGCCTCCGTCAGTTGGGCTTCCTGACTAAGACAGCGTCACAGAGCCATCATTCAGAAATACATACTAGAGATGTGCATCTGACTCCAGTAGAGTTTAATGTTCAAAAGAGCTTACATAACCAGACGTGATAAGGCCGGCTCTGCATCCCTAACACAATATCTTATCCTACAGAGCCTTCTAAAACAATATATCAACGTGGCAAAGACAGGTAGATCAACGTTCCAAAATTTCTACGAAATCTATCGATAGTCCATGTTAGGTGACGAAGGCAGCATCTTCGTCGTGCAGTTCAGTTGGTCGCCCGCAACAACCACAAGACACTACGCAGTGTGGTGAGCATCGCTCCAGTATGAAGATGGCGAGGACTCTTGTGCCATAAAAAAAAAAAACCCGACGGGTGCATCTGGTATGCGGGGTGACCTTCGCTTTCGTTCCTCGGCTTGTCCAACCCGAGATCCGAGGATAACACGTCAGCCACACAACCCGACCAAACAAGCAGGTTGTCTGCTCCACTGGGACCGCCACACAACGCTCTTACGCCGATAACATTCAACAACAACTTACAACCAGGCTCCGGGCCAAGTGACTACGGTACAGTCCATGTCACACACACACACACACATATATTCTGCAAGGGTGACTCATGACGCCTACGAGCCTGACATAAGAGGTCTGCAAACTCAAACCTGTTGGAGGCAATACACGAACACTCTGATAACTGACACACGACACGGGTCGAGGAGTGAATAGATCTTGACCAACGAAAGTCATAGTTTTCCACATCAATCTAATCGTTACGTGACCTGACCAAAACACTTCGACAAATATTGCCTCACGGTTAATTAATGGACGAATTCTGAGTGTCTTAAGTTGGTGATATCTAATAAATGATCCAAGAGAGACAGGCTGAAGGACAGGCAACAATTTTCTGTAATCAAAGAACACGCAAAAGTGTTCCCCAGGGTTCAGTGCTGGGTCCAATACTGTTCACACAGTAAAGCATTCATGATACAGATGTTTTACGAAACAGTACGAGAATCTGCAGGTGACGCAAGACGGGAGAAACCTGTCCTGAGAGACATACGCACTTGACAGTATAACTTACATAACGCAACTGACAAGCCAGATTGCGTACGCAGCAAATGTCCCTTTACGTCAGGAAATATCAAGAAGGGCAACTATGTAAACAGAATAAGAAAGAAGTTCGACTGGAAACAAAACAAAAATGGGATCACACTCAACAAAGCATCGACAGTTCAAAAGATTCAATCAACATACTAACAATGAACGTTGAAGCAGCCAGCACTAACACCAGAGGACAGAGGCGACCACAAGTGTCCGCTGAGAGTCAGGCTTCATCGGTACTTGCCTCCTGCCTGGGCAGCGTCGGTTGGGTCAGCGACGGTCGGCCGGGCAGCGCTGGCGTCGCCAACAGTGTTCCTCGGAGGGAGGCCGAGTCTGCAGGTGCCGACAACACACACACACACACACACACACACCACACACACACTCCTCTGACCCAGGGAGTCGGCCGTCTTTTCTCTCCCCCTCCCCGCTGGCTTTCATCCCACACACACACATACCATCCCCTCATCGCGTACACACCACGCGACGCACACGACTCGTTCTCAACAATGGATTGTCCTGCGGTGGGCGCTACGCGCATGCCCCTTACCCTTTCACAAAGTCTCGTGATTATAAAGTACCTTTAAGCATTCTCAAATATTCATTCTTTTTTTTATCATTCCCGAACAATCCAGCTTCTTTTTTCTTATCCTCTTTCATGGAATAATTTCATTACATCAGACGAATGAAATACAAGTAAAATTAGCCCTGTAACATTCTGGTCCAAGCTGTTGCCCTCCCAGCAGTATTGTAGATGACAATGGAAGCATCGCTACCCACCATGTTTAATACTCACTCTGCCTACTTTACATATTAACACAACTGATATTGTTGTTTATTTTCATAATCACTATTATGTACAAATATACTTAATCATATATATATATATATATATATATATATATATATATCTTTCTTTTTTTTCTTTCATACTATTCGCCATTTCCCGCAATAGCGAGGTAGCGTTAAGAACAGAGGACTGGGCCTTTGAGGGAATA
>JAUUDZ010060810.1:0-10265 GCA_032361705.1 Panulirus versicolor | reverse complement strand
ACTTCAAAAAGATCATACTTTAAAGACACCATAACACATGATTACTGAATTCCAATACTTTAGGCATTTAAGACTAAGAAATATTTCCAGTTCTATTAATGTTTTTGACAATACAGCATTCTTGACAAACTTGTCATCCTAAAAAAATGTTTTACATTGGACAATTTTGTAATATTGCACATAGAGTATTATCAAATGCAGACAACAAAGTAAAATTCATACTATAACGCAGCTGAAAATTGGACTTTCAGTATTTTAAGAAACTATCATTAAGTAAAATTTCAATATGATAATGTAAGGGCATGTGTTTTTATAAAGTCTGGCATTTCTCAATATTCTGGTTTGGTTGGATACTAACTCACCCCACAGCCAGAAAGGGTTAGCAAGAGTCATCTTGTGTTTGTGTATGCCTTATAAGTATGCCATTTTAAAGATCCAGCACTAGGCTATTCCTCCCCAGACAAATTTAAAAATCATGATGAGCAGGAAATCTTACAAAGATAGTAAACTTTTAACCCTTTAATGCCCCACTATGTTTTCCTTTCCAACCCTCAAAATTCATGATTTTCAAATTGTTTAAAATTTGTATTTAACTTTGATATTCATATGATAGTGAAGAAAAAAAATCACTTATCTACTTTAGTCTACCCTTTTCACTATAATAACACAGAAGTTTGTAGATATTTCAACACAGTGAACTAAACAATTTTAAGTGCAGAAGTAAAGCTTGAATGTAGTCAAGTGAGTTGCCAATGTACATGTTCTATATTTTACTTTACCTACACTGAATGACTGATGACTAATTATTATTGTGTTTTACCTAATAAATTAAATCTTTTCCATTATAATCAATATAATTCACTGAAATTTTTTTCTCATCAGCAAAACTGTGTAAAATTACTGGCTGCTTCAGTTAGATACAATGTTGTTAATATCCGGCAGTTGCTGGCAGTACTGCCTTATGTTTGAATACCTTCTGCCTTATCTTGGTCAACTCTCAGTGCTGGAAGATATGAGTCCATAAAATAACTCTGTACATGATCCCAAGACAGATCATGACCAAATAATTCAGGATCATCTACCATCATCCTCCTCCTCTAAATCTAGCTAAAAGCCGATCAGTTTCCCTCCTAGAAAATGATCAAATATGTGCTTTCATTGGCAAGGCTGAAGGATGGATGATTGTGGGGAGAAATTACCATAGCCTCCACATAGGTTTAATGAGCAGCCTTGAAATAGAGGTGCAAACTTTATGCAAAAATATCCATCTATGGGCATCACTCAGCATGCATAAATATCCATCTGGAGACAGTATGGGGTAAAAACTTCCTGCCATGTACAGAATTTATTTGAGACTGATAAAACAAAAGTAAAAATACTCAGTCACCATACTGTCTATGTCATTTAACAGAGTAATTTGCAAAAAAAATCATAGGTTTACAGTGCCAAAATTCAGAATCAGATTTGAAAGGTGTAATACATGCCAAGAATGTGATAAGGCCTTTTCTAAAGCAAACGATGTGCTTTGTTCTGTTTGTTTTTAATTGATTTCATAATCTTTTGGTATGTGCTAATGAAGTCAGGAATTCTGAGTAAAGACAATGAAAACTGGACAACTGAAACTTTATACAAGTGGTGAAATGAAGATTTAGACAAAGGAGCTCTGACAAAACTAAGGAAACATCTTCCATGATTCTGTATTTTTCCCATTATGCAATACTCAATCAATTCTTTATATCAACATTTGCATAATAATAGATTACCTTGTCTAAACAAGTACAATGTTTTTCATGCCTTAAACAGTCCTATGAATAGACTCAATGCATACCTTCAGTGTTTTCTAAACACAAAATGTTTATCTTCTACCTACATTATTTGAATGATCTAACTCCACATCTTTATCTTTACTCTCAGACACTCAGGAAATTGTCCCTGACTGATATGGTAAAATTCACAGAGCACTGTAATGCATACTGTCATGTGTTTAATAGTTTGATACCATAAAAAAATTCAATTAACACTGGTAATCATCCTTATAGACAAAACTTGAAGTTCTGATCTGATGATGTTTGTCGCCATCAATCATAAGCCTTAAATAAAACCTTTGCCAGAAACAAGAAGTTTCAACTGATAATGTACGTATTAACATGAAAAACCAAAAATAATATTGCAATATCAGGCTTATCAACTAATGATGGCAGTATGCAATTTCATGATCCCAGAACAATCTTAGTCTTCACACTGTAGGAATTATCCTCATGGGAATTCTAGTTTCATTGCAATTAGAATAACACATGCTCTTAAGTGATCCTGCAACCTTTACTTTACATATCAGCTTCAGATTTCAGAGGTAGACAAGAGATACAGAAAAACAAAGCAATCTATATTTCAGACATCTCATGACTTACTAGTAGCGATTGGCAGACATAACATTATACTACAAGAAGGATAGTGGCATGTGCCACAGTGGCACAGATGCAAAAGTGTATTAACAACAAAAAAATTTTGGCTTAAATATTCAAAGGAACTGTGATAAAGAAAATTAGGGGTTTCTCCAACAAAACAGAAAAATGGTGCTTTGCCATTATATCCATTTTCTTGCAGATCATGTTGGATTTCAAACCAATGCTAAACATCTGTCCACATTAAGCCTGAATAACTGATTAATAAGCACAAAGTGCCTGCAATCATTTCCCTTTAGCTAACAAGTACCACTTTAAATTTAAGCACCTCAAATCTGATGTAATACATGAGAATAAGTTACTAAATTTTGAACTCCTCTCTAATAAGGCACCATTAAGTGTTGTTTACAGTTACTGTATGTTGCTGATGTATGTATCAGTGATACTTTGCAGGAAATGGCTTGTGAGTGTGATTAATGCAGGGTTCAACATTTTAGACCATATCTCCCAGCACCAATATGTTTGAAATTCCTGGGGAAATCACTGTAAATTAATCAGCAAAAACAGCATATATTGACAATGAAGCTATTTTTGAATTAGTGAGAAAAGCCATTATATTTACACTAAAGAGCAGCCAAAAGAAAAATTTCATCCATACAGCTCAATGCATTTGCATAATTGTAACGTATTCAGGTGTTTAACAGAATAATGCATATTTAACAATCAATCACCTGCTGGAAAAAAATCTCGTTTTCCTTCATACTACAATAACTGGAAACAAGAACAGGACCAGTACAGGAACCTTTTTTTTTTCAAATATCAGGTATTGAATAATTTTCTTGAGTATCTTATTCATTTTCAGCTAATTTAATCTCCTTTACATGCAAAAAAATTTATGAATATTTTCTTTAGTACACAAAATGGCTTCTGCCTTAAGTGAGGATATGTTAGGAACAGATGAACAACAACCTCATTTGCATGTGTCCACTCTCTTGCTTCTATTTATAATGCACTGAAAGGAAAGCCTACCCTCCTCAGCCAAGACCCACAGACCATCTCAGTTTACCTTGACCACTATATATGTTTTAGTCCACTGACACAACGTCAACCCTCGTAAACCACATTGGTGCAATTCATTTCATCCCATGCATTCCTCTCACCCTTCTGAATGTTCAGGCCCCAATATCCTAAAGTTGCCCTAACTTTCATTTCCTTGGTCTTTCCCATGACCTTCCACTTTGGACAAGTAGTTCTTCTTAGTCAATTATGCTTTGTTCATCATCTCCATATGTCTGAATCATTTCAGGACACTCATCTCAGCTATCTCAATCAGACTGTCCCCACTACTACACCTCTCTTTTAGTGTCATTCCTTTCTAAAACCACCTCTTCCCTTTTTTTTTTCAGTGAAGGCCCAAAACCCATATCCATATAACAGTATCAGGACTGAACTTTCCTTCCATACATTCCTCAATACATCAATGACTTTAGCCCCCTCACCCACCCCCATTGCTCATTCCAGCCGCAACGGTCTCATCTACTGCTACATCCACTCTTAGATACCTTGAACACTCCAGGTCCACCACATTCAAATTTACTCTTATCCCTCTGTGCAGTTTGACTCGGGTGTGCTGAAATGGTCAATACAAGGAAAAGATTAATGAAGAAATACTGACAAATAGGATCTACATGTCAGAAGTGGAAGGATGAAGGGAAAAGAAAGATGATGATGGAAGGATGTGAAGGATGCTCTGGATATCAAGGCCTGAGCATTCAGGAGAGAGAGACATGCAGAGGATAGAATAAATTTGATCAGTGTGTTATACAGGGGGCAACATGTCAATGGGCTGAACTAGGGCAAATGATGCAGTCAATGTAAACCATGGAGGAGGCTGTGTGGCTTAGCTCTGGTTTCATTACATTATACATAACTAGAGTGGATGTATGCAAATGAGGCTATTGTTTGTTCCTGATGCAACTTTATGAAGGCAGAAGTATGTTTAAAAACACCCTCTTCAATGTTTTCCAACAATACTTTCCATCAACTCCAGCAGACCTTGGTGTGAAAGTCCTCTCATGGAGATGACTGAACAATCACATTAAAGAATCCTAACACTACAAACAACCAATAAGCAACAGTATGTCACACAATTGGAACAGTGGCTCATCCAGAACAGAATGTGTGCATCTCCACTGAAGTCCTCAGTCACCCTTTAAACCCCAGACAGACACAAATCAAGACCTGCACTCTCCTGTCACCATGAATGAACAATCACTCCCACTCACAAAACTCCCGCTGTTCTGGCCATCACTTATGAGACATATAACATTCACCTCCTTACCACAAACATCAACACTAAAAGCAGGAAATAAACTAGTGCCCTCAGAATACTTACTGATACCACAGGTCACAATGATAAGTGTGTGGAAAGATAAGTCACTGTCTGTAAGGGCAAAGGTGGGTGTGTTTGATGATAAAGTGTTCCTAATAGTCTTGTATGGATGAGAGGCATGGGCTGTAGATGACAAATTATGGAAGAGTGTGAATGTGCTGGAAATGAAAAATTCGAGGCCACCTTGTGGTGCCATGAAGGCTGATCATATAAGAAATTATAGGGTAAGAGAGAGGAGTGGCAGTAAGAAGAGTGTGTATGACAGAGCTGAGGAGGGTGTGTAGAAATGATCTGGACATTTGGAGAGGATGAATGAGAGAGGCTGATTAAGATATACTTGTAAGAAGTGAAGGGAAGAATATGGCTTAATCTGAGAAACAGTTGGAAGGATGGAGTGAAAAATGTTTGTTCAGAGCCTGAACATGGAGGAGGGTGAGGCAAGCCAAGGAAAGAGTGAAATGAAGTGATGTGGTATACAGGGGACATCATGCTGAACCAGAATGTATGAATTTGTAAAGGGAAACAATAGATAGGTCTGTGGATATTGGCTATAGGTAACAGAAACTGATTTTGGTGAATTATACATGAAAGCTAGTGTAGATGTAAACAAGTGAGACTTCATCTTTTACTGGTGCTACACAGAAAAAACAGAAAAACAGATAAACGTGAAAAGTTTAAACAAATGCGCATACTGTTGCTGCAGTGTACTGATTGGCTTGGCTTCCATTCACCCAAGATTCTTGCTTTTATACTATTTCTCTGTAAAATTACTGTGTCACTTCGAGCAGCTACAAGATACTCTGTCTTGCCAAATTATTCTTTATTTTTCAAGATTATCTTGGAAAATTAATCTTCTGAATAGCAACAGTATACCTTAAAATATGAGTCAACAATGAAAGAAAAGCAATATGAAGAAGTGCCAAAAATTAACTCAAAATATAATTATACTTTATGTAGTATACAACAAAGGAAAACTGTAAGCCTTTATAAAGAAGTGCAGTGCCTGTACTATAGTTTTGCTTTTGTATCATTATCACTTCCATTAATATTAATCTTATGTACATCCTCTTTTATGTGCATTGCATGTGAAAAGATTTATCAGCATAACATCAAAATTATGAACTTGGTCAGCAGTTGTATAACCTGTATGTTAAGACTGAATAATGGTCCCTTTATTGTAACTAAAGAGTGCTACCTCTTTGACAACAATGTCCCAAGGCAATAATAATCAATATAGGTCTTAAAATGGAATAACAAAGGATATCCAAGCCTTAACATTAAAGCAAATAGAAATGTTAAAGGCAAAAGAAGATAGTTAGCCATGAGAAGAAAATAGAAAACAATTTTGGGGTATTCAGTTTCTACAAAACACATCCGCAAAGAAAATAACAAGGGAATAACAAAAGGTACATGTAATATCCATACATACTAAATGTAGCACTAAGCTATCAAGGCATTCAGTACTAATGTCCTAGTCAATGTTTAATCAAAATGAAATATTAGTTGTGCTGTTCATTATCAATGCAATCCTCTGTGCCCTAGTACATACTTCCAACTGTACCTATGACCATTTGAAATGACAATAAAGGCACAGCAGCTCTGATCTAAAGGAATTGGAATATTTTACTTTAGTTATATTCCCTAAAAGTTTTCCTGTGGGGTGGGATAACGCCAGGAATGGATGAAGGCAAGCAAGTATGAATATGTACATGTGTTTTCATGTGTGTCTGTGTATGTGTATTTATATGTTGATATGTAAATGTATATATATATATATATATATATATATATATATGTGTGTGTGTATATGAGTGGATGGGCCATTCTTCGTCTGTTTCCTGGTGCTTCCTTGCTGACGTAGGAAACAGCAGTTAAGTATAATAAATAAACAATCTAAATAACTTAGAAATTTACATGAAATTTAGGAATGCTTGATTTCTATTTGATATATGGCTTTTGATAACAGCTCTCTTCACAGTAAGGTAAAAGTTGTGATGAAAATGCTTCATATTCCTACATTAAAAAGAAAAAATGCTAGGATGTCCATCATTTTTTTTTCACTAAACTGCCTTACTTTTGAACAAATAAACTACAAAGGTGTACATCAACTTCCAAAACTACCAAATTAGCAGAAATCTTGGAGAGAGCTCCTGATGGGTTATAGTTAAATTTAATTTACTCAAATTAAGCTCATTTTGAGGGATTTGGGAATAGAACCTAGACCGTCATAAAAAGCAGAGGACATTCTAGATTAGTTGCTATAATCACCATGATTTAAATAAATAATAGACTTGAAAATTCTAATGTCTTCTGGTAGCTGTTATATCCCATTAAAAGATTTTTAAGAAAAGTCCTTTTTACTTTACATAATGATCATAAAGCCTCTTGAATCGGTGGCAAGAGTTAAAAGTGAAATTATGAACTTTTATTTGTAGCACTTCATTCAAAAAAATGTGAATACAACTGAAAACTTTAGGACATAGTACTTTATGCAATACCACAATTTCTTCCCTACAAAGACCTGTACTTAGCAAAATGGCAATGGGTTACCATATAAAACATAAAGTATTAATTTTCTTGACATTACACAAAACTGACCACTAATATGAGGGGTTCTTATTTACACTTTCTCCATTAGAACTTGTCCTTAACTCAAGAAAAAACAAGCACTGCATGTATAAATCAGCGTCTCGAACTCCTTTCGTATGGACCATAACGATAATGATTAGACCTGTCATTATGTCCATGAGACCTATAATAATTATCATTGTACCTCTGGTGTCGAGGGTTATTGGCATACCATTCAGCATTTTGTCTACTATTGTAGTCATTCCTGGGAGGTCCTAGTCGACTTCGATCAAAATGACCTCGTCTATGCTGTAAATCAGTCAACATTTTAGAATTATCCTCAGATTGTCTGTCAAACCGAGCCTTCACAGCTTGCATGGTTTGATTATCCACAGATCTTTGACCTCCACTTCTGCTGTGCCTTTGATAATAATCATCTCTTTGGTTTGGATAGTTTCTATCGTAATTTACAGAGCCAAATCTATCTGATGTCCGCTGCCTAGGAGCATTAAGAAATGGATCAGAAGAGAGGAGAACAGGCTCATTTGCAGCAAGTAATGCTATCTGCTGCTTTGCCAACTCTATGACATGACTTGGGATTGACCCTGGTACTCCCATAAGACTTTGATGAGCACCCAAGAGAGACGGCTGCCCATGTCCATGATGAGCTTGGACAGATTCCATGTTCGACTGTCGTCCACATTGATGAGGTTCTCTGCTATCGGTATTTGGGGGAGAAAATGGATTGAGAGTGTGTATGCCAACTGGTCCTGTAATAAGGCCTTGCTGCTGCTGTTGCTGATTGGTTCGACTCTGTACCTTTAGATGTCGGTTAAAAAGGGAGATTCCATTCAGTAGTTCTATGGCATATGGTACAGACACATCGTGACGAAAGCAGACGAAAGCAAAATTTTTCAATCTACCTGATAATCTGTCTTTAGCAATCTTGACATGATGTAGAGGGCCAGCCTGTTGAAATAAAATATGTCAAATATTACCATAAAAACTATATAAAATTATTTCTGTTGCACATTACTCTGACAGAGGTAGAATATGGAGGACTCTGATTCTAAAATCTGTAAATTCCCAAAATCCACGATCCATCATATTCAAGATTATTGCCAATTTGAACTTGAGTTTCTAGCAAATAATTTCTGTAAAAGTTTATCAAATGTTTTATATACTATATATTTACATAGCACAAACAAAGAATAGGCAAGACCTGCATGAGGTATACAAAACACTCTGTTAAGGTTAAAATATGTTCAGACCAGAATCATTGACTCAAACACTGCATGTACTTCTAAAATCCAAAATCCAAATGTTGTTAGTCCCAAAGATTACAGATATTTTACATTCTAACAGTATACAGGATGAGAAGCTAGTAAACATGCTGCCTCATATTAAAAATATTCATCTGACCAGGCTAGACAGAGCAATGAAGAAAAAATGTAGTGGTCAATGGTGCTCGGGTATGGATTATGGACTCTGGTTTAAGTGCTGTGGAAGCGAGGCCCCTGTTTATTTCTCGTGCTACGTTACAAAAAAGATACATCACAGGTGAGTGTCCTCCATATTAAAGGTAAGCAGACAATATTACACTACATATTTCAGCATCAAGTTGTCTTAATGATTCGTTGTACTATGCAGTACATTATTTTCATTTAATACCTTATGTTTCTTCTAATTCATGACCCTCCTGGCTATTAGATTGTGGTTTATATGTTAAGAATAATTGTGCCAAAGAAATAGCTACACTATTAAACCCGATTCTAATTCAGAACAAAAAATCTATACGTGTAACTAACATACCAAAGCTTGATCTCATCTTCAAAAAAAAAATAAATACATTATTTCTGTGGTGCCCTTAAACTGGACCTTTACCCAATGTTCTTTAAAAGATTTTTAGATTCAGGCCATTGAAGTAGGGTTCTCACAGCAAAACATACATTTTTCGTTCATATTGATATATCATTTTTCGCCACGCCCCTAAATGTAAATAACTATATGTCAATAAATTCGCTGATTGGGTAAAGAGGCTTCCTACTCTGACAGCTATGAAACAATAATCAATTCCCCATCACAAACATGTAACGTTTGTACTTATATATTACCCTCGCCCCATAACGACTGTATCCCGTACATTTAACCTTCCAACATGTATATTACAAACTTCATTCTAGGTATCTTGCCTTCCAGGAAAAAAAAGCCCCAAAAAACCTTGACCCTTTGCAACAACAACGTTGGGTTGTACTCCATGATCTCACCTGGACGAATAACTCGTACAGAAGGTCTTGGGTTACTTTCTCAGGATCAAAGTTGCCCACCCAAACAGTCCTAAGCTCCTCATCGTTCATTATATAGATATTATTAAGTAAAATCCTGACGCGTGTGGGGTACTCATGTAAACTCCTGCCGTAAACAATCAGGCGAAAACTTAACGTCCCTCCAAAAATTATCTATTTTATCAAAAGACCTATTGAGTTCAGAACGACATTTTGCTTTTGCTTTATAGGCAATGAAAAAATAACGCAAGGGAGCATTTAATTGTATTTCGGTATCCAGTTGAAATATGAAAAGAATAGTTTCTCTGTCGCAAGATTGTGTTAAGGGGATACGAAACCTGACGGGACCTAATTTGCAGACAGAACTGTGTCGAAAGGTCAGCCCATAACGGCTCACTATTATTAGATTTCAGAAAGGACATGAAATATGAGTTTTTTTTAATGTACGATTCCTAATACTACTATATAAAAACTGTTTAGCGAATTTTTGCAAAGGCTTTCAATTGGAGGATGGCTTGAGTTATTTTCTGGCATCATGAGCAGAGTGGACAGTCATCTGTCGGGCACATTAAATGTCAAGTACACTGTCCTTCTGGGGCAGGCATTTGATAGCTATTG
>JAUUDZ010060799.1:0-10266 GCA_032361705.1 Panulirus versicolor | reverse complement strand
CGCAATGATTGATTTCAATATGACGAACGGCTTGGGGATTGGAGGAATGATGGGAAATGGGAAAGAGAATGGAAGCTAAAAGTGAGGCTGTAGAGAATAGGGTATGTGGTTGTGTGGAGAGGGTGTGATGAGATGGTATGGGACTGTGGATAAGAGTGAGGCTGTAGATATCAGGGGGTGTGATGTGTGAAGGGGGTGTGAGATGGTCTGGGACTGTGGATAAGAGTGAGGCTGTAGACATCAGGGGGGTGTGATGTGTGAAGGGGGCGTGAGATGGTCTGGGACTGTGGATAAGATTGTAGGGATCAGAGGGCGTGTGTGGTGATGGATACCCGGGTGTGTGGGTGTGTGGATACTTGGGTGGGTGAGTAGCGTCTGGTAGCCGGTGCCGTGACCTATCCCGAGGCGCGCGTGAACATAACATTAGTTCGACCACGCCTGACCGGTGCGCCCCCCCCCCCCTTCCGTGCTTGCACCAACCTTGTAGACAGCTTAGCTCTGCTTGCACCACGCCTTTAACAAACTTGTACAGCGCCTCATCATGCTTGCATCGCAAGTGTAGGGCAACGAGTGGAAAGACAGGAGTCTCCGACAAAAATTACTCTCGATAGCCCATAATCTGATATGCTGATGACCAACAAACAAAAGCTTACAAGTGTAATTATTCATATTTCGTGCTTTTACTCTCCCCCTTCCCCTTTCTCTTAGGAATCCCTGGGAACCCACTAAACCAACATCAGGAGAGAGCATCAGGCACGTGTCTGATTGAATGAAATGCCAGAGTTGGGAGCCTTTATAAGCTTGCATCAATCAAGCTTGTATATAATATCGCTACATCTGCACCAAGCCTGCCCAGCGTCTGGTCTTCTTACCTGCATCACGCTCGCACTGCCGCCCGAAACGCATGTGCTTCACAATGCACCATTTGTGGACACGGCCCGATACACAAGCACAATGTATGGTTATGCTCCGAGACCAAGCACTACACCTGCACCATGTACAGACATGCTCCGATACGCAAGAACCATGTATGGATATGCCCCGGTACGCACGCACTACACCTGCATCATGTACAAGCACCTCTCGGTACTTGAGAGCTACGCCTGCAGTACACTATGTATACTGGGCACACCTGATTTTCCTGCATTATGCCTGGACACATCTGATATGCCTACACCACGCTTGAGCACACCCTGACATGCATGCATCGTGCCTGGGCAGACTTGACATGCCTGCACCATGCCTGGGCATACCTGTTATGCCTGCATCATGCCTGGGCACACTCTGACGTGCATGCATCATAACTGGGCAGACACTGACAGACCTGCATTATGTCTGGTCACACCTTATATACCTGCACCATGCCTGGGTACACCCTGACATGCCTGCATAATGCCTGGGCACAAACTGACATGCTTGCACCATGCGTGGGCACACCTGATATGCCTGCACCATGCCTGAACACACCCTGACATGCTTGAACCAAGCCTGGGCACATCTGATATGCCTGCATCATGCCTGGGCAAACCTGGTATGCCTGCATCATGCGTGGGGACACTTGACATGCCTGCATCATGCCTGGGGACACCCTGCCATGCCTGGACAGACCCTGACATGCCTGCACCATGCCTGGACACACCCTGACATGCTTGAATCATGGCTAGGCACATCTGACATGCCTGCACCATGCTTGGGCACACCTGATATGCCTGAATCATGGCTAGGCACACCTGATACGCCTGCACCATGACTGGCAACACCCTGACATACCTGCACCATGCGTAGGCACACCCTGACATGCTTACGTCATGTCTGGGTACACCTGACATGCCTGCGCAATGCCAGGACACACGTGATATGCCTACACTATGCCTGGGGACACCCTTACATGCAGACAATATGCTAGGTCATACCTGGTATGCCTACACCAAGTCTGGGCACACCCTGACATGCCTGAACAATACCTGGGCACACAATGACGTGCCTACATCATGCCTAGCCACACCTGATACGTCTGAACTATGCCTGGCACACCCTAACATGACTGCAGCATGCTTGGTCACAAATGATAAACCTGCACCATGCCTGGGCACACCTGGTATGTCTGCACCATGCCTGGGCACACCTGATATGTCTGCACAATGCGTGGGGACACCCTGACATGCCTGCATCATGCCTGGCTACACCATAACATATTTGCACCATGCCTGGTCACACCTGATACGCCTGCACCATGCCTGAGCACACCCTGACGTGCCTGAACTATGCCTGGGCACACCGGACATGCCTGCACCATGCCTGGGCATACCTGGTATGCTTGGAATATGCTTGGGCACACCCTGACATGCTTGCACCATGCCTGGGCACACATGATATGCCTGCACCATGTCTAGGGACACCCTGACATGCCTGTCTTATGCCTGCGCACACTTGATATGTCTGCACCATGCATTGGGACACCCTGGCATGCCTGCATTGTGCCTGGGCACACCCTGCCATGCTTGCACCGTTCCTGGGCCCACCCTGACGTGCATGCATCATGTCTGGTCAGACACTGACATGCCTGCATTATGCCTGGTCACACCTGATATGCCTGCACCATGCCTGGGCACACCCTGCCGTGCCTGCATCATGCCTGGGCACATATAACGTGCCTGAACCATGTCTGGGAAAACAAGATATGCCTGCACCATGCCTGAGCACTCCCTGACACGCCTCCATCTTGCCTGGGCACACCTGAAATGCCTGAATCTTGTCTGGGAAAACCAGATATGCCTGCACCATGCCTGAGCACTCTGACATGTCTGCATCATGCCTGGGCATACCCTTACATGCCTGCACCATGCCTGGACACACCTGATATGTCTATACCATGCTTTGGGACACCCTGACATGCATACAACATGCATGGTCACAGCTGATATGCTTGCACCATGCCTGGGCACACCCTGACATGCCTGCACAGTGCCTGGGCACACCTGATATGCCTGCACCATACCTGGATACACTTGGTATGCCTACACCAGAACTGGACACACACTGACATGCCTGCATCTTGGCTGCGCACACCTGACATGCCTGCACCACGTCTGGGTACACTTGATATGCCTGCGTCATGCCTGGGCACACCTGATATGCCAGTACCATGCCTGGGCACTCGTGATATGCCTCCATCATGCCTGCGGGCACCATGACATTCTAGAACCATGCCTAGACAAACATGACATGCATGCACCATGCCTGCACATACCTGGTATACCTGCATCATTCGTGGGCACATGCTGACATACCTGCAATATGCCTGAATACACCCTTACATGCCTGGTTAATACCTGGGCACACCCTGACATGCCTACAACATTCCTGAACACACCCTGATATGCCTGCATCATGCCTGGACACACCTGATATGCCTGTATCATGCCTGGACACACCTGATATGCCTACACATTGCCTGGGCAAACTTTGACATGCTTGCTTAATGCCGGGGCACACCTGACAAGCTTGCACCATGCCTGGATATCTGTTATGCCTATATCATGCCTGGGCACGCTTGACATGCCTGCACCATGCCTGGACACACCCCGACATGCTTGGCCCACATGGACATGCCTGCATCATGGCTGGGCAAACCTGACATGCCTGCACCATGCCTAGGCACACCCGAACATGCCTATAGTATGCTTGGGCACAGCTGATATGGTTGCTCCATGCCTGGGGACACGCTGACATGTCTGCGTCATGCCTACGCACACATTAAATTGCCTACATCTTGCCTGGGTAAACCTGATATCTGCACTATTTCTCGCTCACACTGATATGCCTGCATCATGCCTGGGCACACCCTGACATGCCCGCACCATGTCTGGGCACACCTGACATGCCTACACCATGCCTGGGCACACCTGAATGCCTGCACCATGTCTGGACACGCCTGATATGCCTCTGTCATGCCAAGATACACCCTGACATGCCTACATCATGCCTGGACACACCTACCTGATATGCCTATACCATGGTTAGTATACCCTGACATGTGTGCATCATGCCTGGGCACACTTCATATGGCTGTACCTTGCCTGGGCACACATTGACATGCCTGCATAATGGTTAGGCACACCTGATATACCTGCATTATGCTTGGACACACCCTGGCATGCGTGCATCATGCCTGGGCAGACCTGATATGCCTGCACTATGTCCGGCCACACCTGACATGTCTGCACCATGCCTGGACAAACCCAGACGTACCCGCACCATGTGTGGGCACACCTGACATGCCCTGCACCATGCCTGTACACGCCATGTCTGCATCATGCTTGAGCACACCCTGGCATGCCGACATCATGCCTGAGCATATCTGATATGCCTGCACCATACCTGGGCACACATTGACATACCTATATAATGCCTGGGCACACCTGATATGCCAGCACTATGCCTGGGCACTCCTTGACATGCCTGCATCATGCCTGGGCACGCCTGACATACCCGCACCATGCTTGGACAAACCTGATATGCTTGCACCATGCTATGGCACACTCTGATATGCCAGCATCATGCTGGGCACATCCTGACATGGCCGAACCATGTCTGGGCAAACCTTACAAGCCTGCACCATGCCTGGACACACCTGGTGTGCCTACACCATGCCTGAACGCAACATGACATGCCTGCATCATGCATGGGTACACCCTAACATGACTGCACCATGCCTGGGTACAAACTGACATGCCTATATGAAGCCTATGGAAACCTGATATGCCTACACTATGCTTGGCACACAATGTCATGCCTGTATCATGCCTGGGCACACCCTGACATGCTGCACCATGTCTGGAATCACCTGATATGCCTACACCATGCCTGGGCACATCCTGAAATGATTGTATCATGGTTAGGCATACCTGACATGCTTGCACTATACCTGGGCACAGCTGATATGCCTGCATCATACCTGGGCATACCTGATATGCCTGTAACATGCATGGGCACACCCTGACATGCCTGCACTATGTATAAGCATACTCTGACATGCCTACATTATGCCTGGGCTCACATGATATACCTGCACAATGCCTGGGCAAACTATGAAATGCTTGCACCATGCCTAGACACACAATGACATTCCGACATCATGCCTGGGTATATCTGATATACTTGCACTATGCCTGGGCACACCCTGACATGCCTGCATCATGCCTGGGCACACCCTGACATGCCTGCATCATGCCTAGGGCACACCTGACATGACTGCACCATGCCTGGACACACCCTGAGATACCTACATTATACCTGGGCAAACATGATATGCCTGCACTATGGCTGGGCACACCATGCCATGCCTGCACCATGCCTGGACACATCTGATATGACTACACCATGCCTGGACACACCATGACATGCCTGTATCATGGCGGCGCACACCTGACATGCCTGCACCGTGTCTGGGCACACCTGATATGCCTGTATCATGCCTGGGCACACCTGATAAGCCTGTATCAAGCGTGGGAATATCTGATATGCCTGCACCATGCCTGAGCATAACCGATATGCCTGCACTATGCCTGGGCACCCCCTGACATGCCTGCATCATGCCTAGGCACACCCGAAATGCCTGCACCATGCCTAGGCACACTTGATATGTTTGCAAAATGCCTGGGCACACCTGGACATGCCTGCATCATGCCTGGGCATACCCTGACATGCCTTGGCACACTTGACATGCCTGCACTATGCCTGCGTACACCGTGACATGCCTGTATCTTGTCTGGGAACACCTGATATGCCTGCAACATGCCTGGCCACATCTGATAGGACTGCATCATGCCTGGCACACCTGACATGCCCGCACCGTGCCTGGGCACACGTGATACGTATGCAACATGCCTGGGAACACCTGATATGCCTGCAACACGCCTGGACACACCTGATAGGACTGCATCATGCCTGGGCACACATTCTATGCCTACATCATGCCTGGGCACATCTGATACGCATGCACCATGCATAGATCCACCTGATACGCATGCACTATGCCTGGGAATACTTGACATACACAAATCACGCCCTTCTGTCGAAGCACCTCCAGCAAGAGAGGGAGTTGTCCTTGGAATGTCTTCCTCCACCTCATCTACCACGATCGTTGGACATCTTCACAGAAGCTGAAGCCGGAGAGGGGTACTTGCTCCAGAACTTCAACAGATAAATAATGCCATTTATGCCACTTATCTGAATAGATTCTTGTTTTCCCTCACCCCTTCCCTTGCTTCAACAGGACACGATAAGTACCCCATTAATCCCTGACAACGCAGGGTATACACGTCTCCCCTATCTTTCCATTCCATAGCACGAGCACTTCCTCCCTTAACATCAACATAGAAGATGACTGATCATCTACTTCATCATCCCGAGGAGGCCCTTTGACGGCTCCCCTACGAATGGCTCTTCATCACAGGCCTCAACACCAGCCATAGATCAGGCACTAACAGGCCACCTGGATCTACATATGTATTAATTCAGGTCGCGATAGCCGCTTACGGCAACGGTGCGCGAGGTGGTCCTCTGTAGTGCAGGGTCAGCAGCAGATGCCGCCAAGTGGACGCCTGAGTGAAATTGCCAGGGGGTATATCACCAGCTCCAGCAGCCATGCTGGGCTGAGGATCTGGATAGTTCCAGCAGCCACGCTCCGCTGAGGATATGGTCAGTTCCAGCCATACGCTCTACTGAGGATATGGTTAGTTCCAGCCACCATGCTCCACTAAGGATATGGTCAGTTCCAGCCACCACACTCCAGTGAGGATATGGTTAGTTCCAGTCACAACGTTCTATTACGGATATGGCCTGTTCCAGCTACCACACTCCACTGAAGATATGGTCAGTTCCTGCTACCACGTTCCATTGAAGATAGGGTCAGTTCCAACCATCAAGCTCCACTGATGACATGGCCAGTTCCAGCCACCACGTTCCACTAAAGATATGGCCAATTCAAGCCACTACGCCCCAATGAGGATATGGCCAGTTTCAGCCACCAAGCTCGACTGAAAATATGGCTAGTCTAGCGACCACGCTCCACTGAAGATAAAACAAGTTCTTGACTGTACGTCTACCTATTGCCAGAAGGACTGGAATCACATGATACCAAAATCATGATAGAGGAAATAACCAGGCAAGCATCAACTTTATAGAGGAAATCAGAAAAATTACAGCACTGTGCAGGAGTCTCGAGTCTGACTTAGAAACAAGAACTGTCAAGGAGGCAAATCATCGGTTGGTTTACATTACGGTCGAATGTAATCGCAAGATAAAGAAACAGCACAGTAAACTATTTGTGGTATTTATCATTTTGAGAATTAAACTACGTGTCTCATGTTTCATAGCCGTACTTGAAGAACCATGTAGAGCTAATTAAGTCCAACAGAGCGCAAAATTAAGGGAGCTGAAATACAGGAAGAGGTCAGAGGCTACAGACTGGTCAACAGAGAGGAACGAAGGGAGAAGCAGTTACAACTTCTCTTTACAACTTCTCTTCAAGTTTCTGACGATACCGAAAGCGTACACATCTCTGGAACTGAGGAATAATGGCACTGCGATGTCATAACAAGATACGTGTTAGAGAAGATGTTAAGAAGTACTCCTATAACAACAGAGCGGTGGATGAGGTTAACGAGGTGAAGTACTCCTATAACAACAGAGTGGTGGATGAGGTTAACGAGATGAAGTACTCCTATAACAACAGAGTGGTGGATGAGGTTAATGAGCTGAAGTACTTTTATAGCAACAGATTGGTGGATGAGGTTAATAAGCTGAAGTTATTCTATAGTAACAGAGTGTTAGATGAATGGAATAAACCAAGTGATGAGACTGTAAATGTAAACAGTATACGGAAATTTACACTTGCATGAGAGCAAAAAACATTTATGACATGTTGACCAATGAATATAGAAACTCATCCCAGTATTGTATAACTACTTACTACAATTCATATATGGGAAATACATCACATTTCAGTAATGGTGACGAAAATCCACATTCTGTATTAACTTTCATAATATTCTTAAGTCTAAGTTCGCAAGCGGCAATCAGTTGAAAGCACCATTCTTACGAGTTATATGGAGACAACATGTCGTGTTAAGACAAGGATCTCCCAGGGCAAGCGAGGACCTGGCGAATCGAACGAGTGACGGAAAAGCTGAGCGACATCATCAGTTCCCGAGTGTAATACCGTCTGGGGAAACACGAGAGTAACACAGTCCTGCCCTGTAGAACACCATGTGGGAGCTGGTCTCTCCTGGTGCCCGGCTACCAACAGACACACACACCAGTCTCACGAGGCCGCTCTCACCCACACTGATTACAGCAGCACGGCTTAATGGCTTACGAGCTGTGGGAAGTGCTTTAAACTTGCCTCGGGCCGTCACGACCCCACCGGGCACAACAGGTATGTGGTGGTGATGTTTGTGTGTGGTGCGGCTGGTGTGTGCTGGTACCGGCAGAGGAAGGAGGGAGGGAGGGAGGGAGGGAGTGTCTGTATGAGTGGTTGGCTATGACTAGTGGTAGATGTAGTGGTGGTGCTAGTGGGTAGTGTGGTTGCTGGTGGTAGCAGAGGTGGAGGGTGATGGTGGTTGTTGGATAAACCTGAAGCGTTGGGCGTTAACGCGGGGTGGTAGTGACGGGTGTGATAGAACTTATTGTGGTAGTGTTGGGAGAGGGGCAACCTTCTGGTGGTGCTGGTGGAGGTAATTGTGGTAATGGTATAGCTCTGTTGTGGTGTGTGATGGTGGTAGTGCTGAGGTGGTGTGACGTTGTGGTCTACAGTAATGGTGGTGGTAGTTGTTGTGATGGTAGTGGAAGCTGTAACTGTTGGATGGGTGGAGGTAGTGGGGATGGTGGTGATGCGTGGTGGTGGTAGTGGTGGTGGTGATGGAGGTGGTAGTGCTAGTGGCGGGAAGCACTAGGTGGAGTGTTGGCGATGGCTGTGGGCACTGTGTTGGTGGTGGAAGGGACTCTGAGATGGGTAATGGTACACGGTGGTGGGTAAAACATGGTAATGATGGTAGTGGTGATGATTAGCGGTTGATGGTGGTAACTAGTGGTTGACTGTGGAGGTGATGGTTGGTGGCTGGTGGTCGTGGGTGGTGGTAAGACTGTGGTGGTAGTGATGGTGATATGGTTAGTGGTTGACTGACAGTGGTGGTAAAGTGGTGGTAAGGGGGCAGTCGTTCGTGGTAGTAGGTGGTGCCAATCTTGTGGTAGGTAGTGGTAGCGATCATGATGGTAGGCAGGTAGAGATGGTGGTAGGAGAAGTACTTGTCTGAACTGGAAGGAGAGACTCAACCAACATATGTATCAACCAGACGAACACATCTGAGGTATCAACCAGAGGAATACACCTGATGGTGATGTAATCAAAATGTTATAGTGATACAACCTGCTGTGTAGAGTGATGAATACAGTGACTACTGGTGACTCCCTGTAAACACAGTGATGTAGCTGCTGTGTATAGTGATGAATACAGTGACTAATGGTGACTCCTTGTAAATATAGTGATGTAGCTGTTGTGTATAGTGATTAATACAGTGCCTAATGGTGACTCCCTGTGAATACAGTGATACAACTGTTGTGTATGGTGATGGATACAGTGACTAATGGTGACCTCTTACGTATAAAATGATACAACCGCTGCCTATGGTGAAATGGTGAGGGTAATGGTGATTTTGTTAGTGTAACGTTACAGTGATACAAACACTGTTGTTCATGGTGACAAGTGGTGAGGTTAATGGTGGCTGTGAGCGTAACAGAAAGGTCAATGGTTCACAGGTGACAGGGGAGTTAATAACACATCACGATACAGACTCAGCCAAATCATTCCCTTTGTCAATCAGATCCTCAACTCTTCCCTCTCATCATTACTCATGTCTACTACTTCACTCACTCATCATTCTCATCTATACTTATCACTCACACACTCATTCCTCCCGTCTGCTTCGTCTCTCGTGTATAGTACTCACAACTACTCATCTCCTCACCTCACTCCTCCCTCCCTCCACAAACTCCCTTCACCTCACATCCTTCTCACACTCCCTCCAAGTTCATCTTCGGTCGCTTCCTCCCTCCCTCTGATGTAAGTGAACTAACATTATAACACCTTGCAGACCCCCTTACAATCATCCCCTCGTCTCCATGCCCCTATTATTTCTCTCTCTCTCTCTCTCTCTCTCTCTCTCTCTCTCTCTCTCTCTCTCTCTCTCTCTCTCTCTCTCTCTC
>JAUUDZ010060788.1:0-10266 GCA_032361705.1 Panulirus versicolor | reverse complement strand
GTCACTATCACGCTCATGTACACCACCACAGTGGTCACTATCACGCTCATGTACACCACCACAGTGGTCACTATCACGCTCATGTACACCACCACAGTGGTCACTATCACGCTCATGTACACCACCACAGTGGTCACTATCACGCTCATGTACACCACCACAGTGGTCACTATCACCCTCACTGGACGGGTCCTGTGCCTCCCGTAGAAGGCCACTAAGAAGGGGTCTGGGGAGGAGGGGAGTTGAAGAGGCTGGAAATCGTCCGTTATCACTTTGCAACAAGAGACCAAGTGAGTGTTTTTCCTGAAAGTCACATTTCCTCGTATCTTCCAGGTACTGCCTCCCTCACACTGGATGATTATACCAGGAATAAGAGGGAGACATACTTAGTATTGGACGTGATCTTCAGAAATAGATGTTAATAATATTGTGTTTATGAAAGAGTGATGCAAGGGACGGGGGCCGTAGGCACGTTCTGAATCATGCACCCGGCGGCGGTGGCCAACCATTTAAACATGAAGGTTTAGCTGTGTGGTGAAGCGGCTACAATCCTGGTGGTTGGCTGAGTTCATCACAGTGTACATATGTGTGACGCTACTCATGATGTACTTCACATGTGCGGGCCGAGCTGCGTGTACATGATCTTCACAACACAAGCAACAAAGTAACAGTTTAGTACAACTGAGGATATGAATGACACAGTGAGTGTATGGAGAAGGGAAACGTACTGTTTATATTCTCGTGAAGTACTTGTGGTGAACATATTGATCTGTTGGCGTCTGAGTATCTTGTTCTATGTAGCACTGATCCACCAGTCTTGAGAAAACGAGTTCCGCTCATACATCATTATCTTTAGGCCAAAATATTTCATTTATTTTTTGGAAATGTTGATTTCCGTTTTTTGACTCTCGCGGACAACTGTGCGTCCGTATCATCCAGCGCGTCCTGCAGGAAGTGTCACAATGATGTAGAATGAGACATAAGACTGATGGTGCGTCCGTAGCATCCTCCACTAACCTCTGGAATGTATAACACGACGACTGTGATACATCTTAGCCGATTGGTTTAGGAAGGTAAACCATTATAATGTTTGATATATATTGTGAATCTACGTAAATTCTGAATACATGCGTGATTTATGGATTGATGCCAAAAAGGGTTTTCGTCATTAATGGCTGGCGAGGCTGGCGATAATTTTAAACAGTCAATCTGTCATTCTTGCTGCACATGGCCGCGCAGGGTTGCCAGACCCGTCCAGCTGCCGATATTCCTGGTGTTGCTTGTTGCCCGGTAGAATGCAGGCAGGACCTTCGCCAGACATATACATCATTACCATGATTTGTGAGGCGTCTGTCATAACACAGGAGGAGGGGATGGCCTGGGCTGGGGCCAGGACGCAGTCTTAAAAGCCTCTGTTTTTGGCTGACCAATGATGTGGTGGAATACCACAAGATATTACGTGGGGGAGGGTCTGGCGTGGTCTTGCATAACTTAGCATTATCTGTCTTCTTTCCAACAGGGAAACATTATCTCGTATGTGTTTGTTAGAAGCAGCTACTGTGTCCATCATGTACACCAGAGCTGAACACACTTGTGCCAAACGTTTGATTGATTATCTGTATTTTCCAAGCGTCGTGTTCAGTTCCATGTTGGATGACATTCCTGTACGTGATGGATGATTGTGGGGTCGAGTCCAGTGTGACTGTGTGTCGCCATAACACAAGTGTAGGGACGGGTCGTCTTCAATGACGCGTGCTCGTATCGTCACCTGGTGTGTGGTACACTGGTCACTAGTGCCACTGGTTTGCTTGTTTGTTGGTCGTGGTGGCAGTGGTGAAGGACATGTGGAGATGGTGTGGAGGAAGGTCGTGCTGGTGGACTCGGTGGAAGATATTTACGGTTGTGCTGGCATGTAAGGGGTCGTGGTGGTGATAATGAGAGTCATCTGGTTCATAAGGACGGTGGTGGTGATGTTGGTTGGAGAAGGTTGAGGACTTTGTGGGTGGTGAAGGATCATATTGGCGTAGGGTGTTCCTGGGTAAGGAGGGTGGGGGGTGGTGGAAGGGTGTTCCTGGGTAAGGAGGGTGGGGGGTGGTGGGAGGGTGTTAGGCAGAATGCCAGGGGGTTGGTGGAGGGAGAGGAGTTATTAGTGCCAGGCGGAGGAGGGAGCCAGTCAGTGGGCAAACCTCCTTGTGTACACATATACACTCACACACACACGCAAGACGCTCCTCTCCCAGCCTGCTTCTGCTTCTGCCGTCCATCTGGTGGTACAAACCTCCCACACGTCCTCAGTCTGGTGTTAGGGCACTCCCTGGGCTGCCATACTGGGGCCAACATCTCCAGTGCTTGTGTACGGGGCTAGTGTGTCTCTCTAGTGGTGGCCAGGTGAACCATAGGACAGGACGGGTGCTCACTAGCCCATTAGAGGCAAGAGAGAATGCTCCAGGTTGGTCACTAGTCCATCAGAGAAGAGGAAGTAGTGCATGGGAGTCGTGGTGGGTAGTAGCCACCAGAGTAGTAGTGGTAGCCACTGACCGTTGTACCCAGGATTGGTCAGCAGCTGATGGGAGAAGAGTAGTTGTTCTTGGTGACCGTCAGTAGTGCCACAGTTTCGTCCGTAGCCCATCAGAAAAAGACCCTTAGGGAAGGTGAGTGGCGGGAAGGAAGAGGAGTAGTGGTAGTGTTTGTAGTTGACCAAGTGTGGTCACCCAGGAGGCAACCCCCTGTAGTAACCTGATAGTTCACTGGAGGTGGTAATGTTGCCTCACACTTGACCAGACACCAGCAAAGGAGGAGACTTGCCCGTCCACGAACCAGTCACCAAGGACCACAGTAAGTGTACCTCACCAACACATGTACCTTCCCTGGCCAGCCGACATATATGATATGTACTTCCTTTATTTGATCCAAACTTCTTCATAATGTGTTTGATCCAAACTTCTTCATAAAGTGTTAAAATTATACTCCAGTAGCCAGACTCAGGCACCTTGGGAACCATGACGTGTTCTCAGGTACAAGATATTTACGTATAAGCCACAATCTCTGTTTTTATTTTCGATTCATTTTCTGATTTTTTCCTGAAGCCATTATCTTGTGGAACACCTGGGTCGTCAATAGACAACTTGTGATCTACATGTTGAACTCTACGGACAATCTTTTCTTAAATTACTTTGATTTCTTGATGTTGTGCATGAGCTTACCTCTAGCTAAGGTACATTGTGTAACGTGAGGCAGCTAAGATGATAAATCTCATCTACATCAAGTAAAGACAATGTTTATGGTAATCACATGTTCTCAAGTTGCCTGTTCTCAGTGTTTGTAAATATCACATATTTTTTTATAGTATACTATCATTCGAGTTATCAATTTTCATATAGTTTAAACCTCTATTTTCATTTGCTTTAATTTGTAAATCGCCACATTTTCTCACTCGCCAGCCATACCATTCTGAGCAAATCTTGTGTTATGATGGAGTGCTCTGTGTGTGTGTGTGTGTGTGTGTGTGTGTGTGTGTGTGTGTGTGTGTGGACGCTTGGCTCTGCTGCTGGGCAAACTCTGGTCGTGATGACTGGGTCGTGTCATTGTGGTATGCTCCACCAATGTAATTCGCAAGGTTTGAGTTACACTGAGGATTTTGTGCGGTACGTCCTGTGTAAGGCATTAACTTGCCTCTGACGTAGGGCTGAAAACTGGTGGTTTTATTGACGGAGGAGATATGGCAGCTGGTCAGAAGGACGGAGGAAATAGATGGGCCCCTTTAGTTAGTACACAGAACGTTGTTGTTCCCGTTTCACTACAAACGCCTCTCTACTAACACGTTGTGTTCACGTGGAAGACGGAGTCATTAAAGCCAAGCGGCTGTAGCAATCTTGCTTCTGTATTTTATGTAATATTTTGTTACTTTTGACATTTTTATGTAACATCAGTAAGAGTGGTTCAGTGACATCACTGCAGGATACAGAGGCTATCTTCCTGAAATGTCATGGTTCATGATAGTGTGTGATGACACATGGTCATCCCATGATGGCACTACCACCCTTGCGTATAATGACCCTTAATAATCAGGTCAAGAAGGGTCAGGTCAGGCTATCCAACCCTAGGGTCGTAAGCCTCGTAAATGGATTGGACTGTGTTTATTATGCTTCAGCTGGTGTGCGCGACGCCACCTGACACGAGGGGTGAACAGACTTGGACTATGGCGCACCGGACGCTATATACATAACGACACTGATTAATATTTGGTGTACGACGGGCGTGGCACGAGCCGGAAGATGGGGGACTGTTTGGTGGTCCCGGGGCGGGGTTGATACTCCCCAGCCAGTGTGCACACCCGAGTCTGGACGTGTTATTAAGGTATGAACCCACGAGTCATACACCCCAGACTGTCTCCAAGCGGAAGTCCTCATCCAGGACACTTAGTGTCAACCTCTGCTGATATAATCATGTTAATGATTCTTGTTTAATACCTCATCACATTCCCATTAGATTTGTGTTCTTGAGTATACTTGTATGAATTTCCTTCATGATCTGTTGTTCAGACCACCAACAAAGGTCAGTTGTTAACACACCGGATGCGTTGGAACCTCTGATAAATTGACTTTATTTTGTTGTTCACAACATTGTTCATGTTTCATTCACCTTAAACATACAGCGACCCAACTCTCAGGTTTTTATACATTATAATGTCAGTAAGTCTGATGACCAGAGAACATGACGATGTACCACACGTGCCACAGTCACTGGAGGTCATCAAGGTTCATCTGCTGTCATCTTGTCCCTCACATTATGATCTTGGGAAGATCATAGTAATGTAGCTGGTGTGGCAGCTACAGTCTCCAGCCCGGGCCACACTCTAGCCAGGTACTCTAATGTACACCACGACCCTCGCCAGCCAGTTGCTGGGACGTCACCCGTCCATCATGTGCAACAAGAGACCAACCAACATGACGAAGTCTACTGATCCATTGTCCTGCTCCAGGATCAGGCACCACACCTCCTCCACTGACCTTCACATCCCAACGTCTGTCCTCGAGCGGGTCTGAAGTAATCCTTCAGTCATGCACTTACTGGAGGATCACCACAGTGGTGTGTGATCCTCCAGTAAGTGCCAGTGATATACCAGTGGTGGTAACTGACGAATGTAGGTTGTCAGACCACACTGCTCACAGGTCACTACCTCGCCTCCAGAGGTCTACCATGTCCTCCACAGAGACAACAGTTAACCCAACGTCGGTGATGCTCCCTCGTTGTTGTGTCGTGGTTGTACTACCGTCAACATGTATCATCATGGAAGGTGGTTGTGGTATCTGCAGATCCTCTCCAGTACAGACAGTACATTGTACATACCTATACACAACACATCACATCAGTATTTCAGGTAAACTTCGTTGGAAAAAAAAGTCTTAAAGACTGGAACTAATGCTTCTCGTTGTGATTTCTGATGAACAAACTCAAAAAAGTTTATGTTTGCAGCACCAGAACCTCCTACAAGGCTTAGTGTAATTCTTGTGGATTTGGATAAAAATGTTGAGGTCGTTGATCCGAGTGTGTGACACATTAGTGAGGAACCAGCATATGGAAGTCCTTGGCTGGGTGGACGCCCGGCCATCTTGCGTCGCTTCCGGCAATTGCCAGGTGTGTGTGTGTGTGTGTGTGTGCAAATATATATATATCCCTCTTCACGGGTATAACAAGGAGGTTTTCACCCTTAGGTGCCCGTCCTTTAAACTGTGCGTCTGTCCCAGTCCCAGTAATGTACGGGTACAGTACTGGTTCGGGTCGTTGCGGTTGTCCGCTACTCTATGATTAAATGCGTCCTGGTGTGGCTCTGGCGTTGCCCACATCCTCTCCAGGAATGACTCGTGCTTGGGTGCAGGAACTGGTTGATATTAGCTTCATGTTGGAATGGCCTACGACCCCATCATGAGCCTTGGATCAGCACGGCACATGTGGGTACGGGCCTCTCCATGACCCGTACATGTGGATGATGAGAGGCTGCTTGGTGACCCATCACTCAGGGATGTTGTAGCTGATGATGATGATGTTGTAGATGATGATAATGATATAGATGATGATGATGATGTAGATGATGATGATGATGATGTAGATGATGATAATGATGTAGATGATGATGATGATGTTGTAGATGATGATGATGATGTAGATGATGATGATGATGATGATGATGATGATGTTGTAGCTGATGATGATGATTCCCATGTTGTGGGTGGTCGTCCCACGTGTAGTAGTTGTTGATGTTTATACATATGTGCAGAGGAGACAGGTGAGGCATACCTGGCCCAGACCAAGTCATGTATAAATACCTTCATAAAGAGTCTCTTTCCACGTGTGCTTGAAGACAGTGTCCCCCTCCCTCCTGCACTACCAAGGTTAGGTTCACAACCTTTGTGGTGTGGTTCCCGTGTGACCAAGTGGAAGGTGATGATAACCCTCTGACCGCTGCCTCCAGTTTTTCAACCCTCAACCCACCCTATCCTATCCTCATTACACGCACACACACACACACGCACACACACACACACTGGCGACAGAGCCACGTGTCTCAGGGGGGGTGAGAGGTCTTGAGTGTTAGGTTAGGTCTAAAAAAGAACAAAGATTCCTCCATCAATATCACACGTGGCACGCGCGACCAGGTGCCTGCTGCGCTCCCCCCCCCCCCCTTCCTCCTCCATCACTCCCTCCTTCACTTCAAAGTAGGGGGAGGGAGGAGTAAATAATAGTGCCAGTAAGGTATCTTTGCCTGGAGTTCCTAGACAAGGAGAAAGCGGAGAGTTCGGCAGCCGAGGTGTCACGTGGTGAGAATAGCTCGTGACGTCACACGTTGTTTTCCCGGGAAAACCCGCCAGGCTAAGATGCGCGCCAAAATCGCCAGGGTTGCCAATAGTTCCAGCAGCAACAGGTGTGGCCCCTCCGCTAATTTCCCGTGCTCAAAAGACATTTCAAGTACTTTCTGGTGATTTAACTTGACAATCACATAAAGATTGTCGTGATAACACCACAGCATTTATGGTAGAGGCGAACTTTATCAAAACGAAACGGTTCTTTGTCCAGACTTAAAACACTGTGGAACGTTTCCAAATTTCTTTGGCTCTCGACACGGAGAATCAATAATGTAGTCCTTAAGTATTCCCATGAGCGGAGAGAGTGTTTATGACGGCCTGAACCTGATGGTATCAGGGACTCAGGTGGATGACACCAGCTGGGGAGTCAACAGCTAGTAGACCAGTTCTCTCTTCATCAGCGGCAGTCCACCTGCGCCAACCGCTTCCCAGAAGGCACTTGTGACCACAGGACAAGAAGGCTAAGGTTATATATATAGTTTTCCAAAGCCTCGTCTCTTCTAGGAAGCCATGCATTCATCATCTTGGTCTTGGCTGAGGTCTGGCGACTGAAGGACAGTCGGGGGGGAAAACGTTCGTTGGACTTGGAGGCGGTTGTGACACGTAGCAACGCTCGGCTGCAGGTGGGAACAGGGAGGTGTACCTCGCTGAGGAATGGAGAGTGAGAGAAGGCTGGCACAGGAGCATCTTACAGCCGGTAACATTGGTGGGGGAGGCAGGCCAGATGGGAGAAACAGGATGTTTAATGTATTACAATACCGAAAGCTGCAGTAAACTTCCGAAAGGGAATTGTGTTGTTGAAGAATGGAGGTGGGTTTGAGTCCTGTGTCTTGGATATGGATGGGAGAGACAAGCATGCTGAATGGCACAATAAAAGAAAGTTAGATATATAATTAGAACAGTTGAGAAGGAAAGTTGTGTGGGGTTCCAAACCGTGAGTCAGGACTGTATTGCTTTGGTTTGTTGCAACGGTGGCTGAACACACATGCCTAAGTGGGAAGCCAGATAACTACACCAAGTTCTACTCATGTTAGAGAACATTTCAACAAGTTCTACTCATGTTAGAGAACATTTCAACAAGTTCTACTCATGTTGGAGAACATTTCAACAAGTTCTACTCGTGTAAGAGAACATTTCAACAAGCTCTACTCATGTTAGAGAACATTTCAACAAGTTCCACTCATGTTAGAGAACATTTCAACAAGTTCTACTGATGTTAGAGAACATTTCAACAAGTTCTACTCATGTTAGAGAACATTTCAACAAGTTCCACTCATGTTAGAGAACATTTCAACAAGTTCTACTCATGTTAGAGAACATTTCAACAAGTTCTACTCGTGTAAGAGAACATTTCAACAAGTTCTACTCGTGTAAGAGAACATTTCAACAAGCACTGGTTGATGTGTTTACACTTATCCCTAACAGCAGCAAACTCTAGGGTCCTTCCTGGGAACACCAGAACCCGGTGTACCTTGTCTTACACACACACACACACACACACACACACACACACACACACACTCATACACACACACACACACACACACACACACACACAATTAAAAAAGATAGCTGACAGTGACAGAAGCAGTATTCTTTTCCATCCGAGAGAGTTGCAGTGGAGGAGAGTTATGGCAGAATCATAAAGGAATAGACAGACTTCTATAAGTTTCAAGGATAAGATTTCGTATGTCATAGAGAGCTGGTCATTACAAGAAGACTTCCTTAAATCTCAGTGGAAAGAGGGAAATATATGAGGAGGAAAATGATGAATTCTTTCAATCAGGCATAAAGTAAATTTGAACGTGGCGTGTGGCATACTGTTATCTTTCGATGCGAAGAGCGGAATATGTAGAGACAGAGTAGCTGGAAGAGTGTAGGCAATAGATTGGGGGCTTTCTGATGAGTGGGATATAGAGTGATGAGGATAGATATACGTAGGAGGGTATCAGAAACGTAACTGGTACACAGAGAGAGGAGTTCGAAGGTGTTACAGTCGTCTGCGAAGAACGACTGAAGGAAAATCGGAAAGCTCTCGAGCATGATCCTTGAAATATAGAAAAAGGAAATCGATCTCCTTCTGTTTGTCTGGGTTTACAAATCCTGTCAAATAGTGTAGTCTTAGATCCCTTAATCTATTGAAACATTAGGTTCAAGATCCCTAATCCTGCACAAATTCATGACCCTTAAATCCTTTACGGTGTCTAAGTTCCTTGTCTGAGATACCTTAGCCTCTTGTGATTTCCAGGCAAAGATGCCTAAAGACAGATTATATTTCCAGTCAGAGATGTGTGAAGACAGATTATATTTCCAGTTCAAGATCCCCAGGACTCTCGCCATACCCACTTTAAGGTCCCCAGGACTTTTGAATCTCCCGGTGCGAGATGCCAAGGGCCATGACGTTAGAGCTCCCGGTCCAGTCCTGCTGGTGGGGAGCCGGGAGCCCTTCCCTCCTGCCACCTCCCGGTTATCGCCGGTGATCGCGCCGTAAACCCGGTAGTTACACACACAACCAGTCTTATCGTAAATACTTTATGCCCTTAGTTATAATCGACCTCATTATGTGTCATAAACTTTTATGGGGTGAAGGGGGGGAGGGAAGGGGGGGGGGAGAAGAGAGAGGGGAGGTGGAGGGAATGGGTGGAGAATGGGGGGTGTGGGGGTAGAGAGAATAGGGGCGAGGCTAATCAGCCTCCAAAACGTTACAACCATTGTTGTTAATAAGGGGGAGAGGAGATAGGGGGAGGAGGAGGAAGAGGAGGGGTGTAAGAAGACTTACGAATGTGAGACTAAGGGTGGGGAGAGGATGGTGGCAGGAAGGGGCGTGGAGGAGGGGAAGATGGGAAGTTGTAGGACCCCGGCCGCAGCGCTGTATCGGGACGCCGCCACTATGGTGGTCTGAGGGTCGGCGGTGGCGACGTCGGGGTCGACATTCGCCGCGTCGACGTGGGTGTGTGAGCTCCCCAGATGTGTATATAACACCCCTGGTGCAAGTGTCGAGTGTTGGTCCAATGGTAACAAGTGATGGGATAATCACGACACTGTGTGGATACCAATCATCCGTCTGTACTTCCAATCATCCATCTGTTTTCTTGATAGTAGATGAGCGTCATTGTTGTATTCATGTGTTGACAACATAATGATCAACATTGTCCAGATCCCATGTGGTCAAGTCTGGCCAACAATACTCGTACACGACACACACACACACACACACACACACACACACAAGCCTTTGGTCAACATCCCTCAGTGTGCCCCACACACTACTACCCCGTCCGTCTAGTTTGGCCGAGTTTCTCTTGACAGTAATAGCAACGCCGTCCACACTCACCTGTCAACACTACGACCCATGAATGTCAACGAAGACAGTAATTCTGGGATTTCTTTTTTCTTTTTACCT
>JAUUDZ010060777.1:0-10266 GCA_032361705.1 Panulirus versicolor | reverse complement strand
TATGTACTGGTACCTTAGTTTTTTTTTTTTTTTTTTAGCAATCCCTTGATAGTTTGTGTGCAGCAGTCCCTTGATGATAGTTTGTCTGTATCAGTCCGCTGATGGTTTATGTGTAGCATTCCCGTGATAGATTGTGTGTAGCAGTACCTTGATACTTTTTGTGTGAAGTCCCTTGATAATTTGTGTGTAGCAGTCCCTTGATAGTATGTCTGTAGTAGTCCCTTGATAGTTTGTATGTAGCAGTCCCTTGATAGTTCGTGTGAACCAGTACCTTGATAGTCTGTGTGTAGCAGTCCCTTGATAGCTTGTGTGTAGTAATCCCTTCGTAGATTGTGTGTAGAAGTCCCGTGATAGTTTGTGTGTAGCAGTCCCTCGATAGTTTGTGTGTGGCACTTCCTTGATAGTTTGCGTGCAGCAGTCCCTTGATAATTTGTGTGTAGTAGTCTCTAGATAGTTTGTGTGTGGCAGGCCTTTAATAGTTTGTGTATAACAGTCCCTTAATAGTCTCTGTGTAGCAGTCCCTTGATAGTTTGTGCGTAGCAGTCCCTTGAATGTCTGTATGAAGCAGTCCTTTGATAGTTTGTGTGTTCAGATCCCTTGAGAGTTTGTATATAGTAGTCACATGATAGTTTGTGTGTAGCAGTCTCTTGAGAGTTTGTGTATAGCAGTCCCTTGAGAGGTATTGTGAAGCAGTCCCCTAATAGTTTGTGTGTACTATTCCTCTGATAATCTGTGTGTACAGGTCCTTTGAGAGTTTCTGTTTAGCGGTCCCTTGATAGTTTGTGTTCAGCAGTCCCTTGATAGTTTGTGTTTAGGAATCCGTGATAGTTTTTGTGAAGCAGTCCCTTGATAGTTTGTGTGAACCAGTACCTTGATAGTCTGTGTGTAGCAGTACTTTGATAGTTTGTTTGTGATAGTACCTTGATAGATTGTGTGTAGAAGTCCCGTGATAGTTTGTGTGTAGAAGTCCCTTAATGATATTTTGTATGTAGGAGTCCCTTGATAGTTTGTGTGCAGCATTCCCTTGATAGTTTGTGTGTAGCAGTCCCGTGACGATAGTTTGTGAGTACCAGTCCGGTGATAGTTTGTGTATAGCAATCCCTTCATAGTTTGTGTGTAGCAGTCCCTTGATAGTTTGTGAGTACGATTCCATTGATAGTTTGTGTGTACCACTTCCTTGATAGTTTGTGTGTAGCAGTCCCTTGATAATTTGTGTGTAGCTGTCCCTTGATAGTTTGTGTATAGTAGTCCCTTCATAGTTTGTGTGTGGCAGGCCTTTAATAGTTTGTGTGTAACAGTCCCTTCATAGTCTGTGTGTAGCAGTCCCTTGATAGTTTGTGTGTAGCAGTCCCTTGAATGCTTGTGTGAAGCAGTCCCTTGATAGTTTGTGTAGTAGTCCCTTGATAGTTTGTGTGTAGCAGTCCCTTGATAGTAGTTTGTGCGTAGCAGTCACTGATAGAGTTTGTGTGTAGCAGTATCTTGAAAGATTGTCGCAGTCCTTTGATAGTTTGTGTGTAGCAGTCCATTGAATGCTTGTGTGAAGCAGTCCCTTGATAGTTTGTGTGTAGCAGTCCCATGATAGTTTGTGTGTAGCAGTCACTAGATAGTAGCTTGTGTGTAGCAGTCATTGATAACAGTCTGTGTGTAGCAGTCTCTTGAAAGTTTGTTTGTAGCAATGCCTTGATAGTCTGTGTGTACTATTCATTAGATAGTTTATGTGTTCAGATTCCTTGAGAGTTTGTGTGTAGTAGTCAGTTGATAGTGTGTGTATTGTATTCCCTCGAGAGTTTCTGTATAGCAGTCCCTTGAGAGGTAGTGTGAAGCAGTCCCCTGATAGTTTGTGTGTACTAGTTCTCTGATAGTTTGTGTTTACAGGTCCCTTGAGAGTCTGTGTGTAGTAGTCAGTTGATAATTTGTGTGTAGCAGTCCCTTAAAAATTTTTGTGTGTCAGTCTCTTGGTAGTTTGTGTGTAGTAGTAACTTGATAGTTTGTGTTTAGCAGTCCCTTGATAGCTTGTGTGTAGTAGTTCCTTGATAGTTTTTGTGTGGCAGTCCCTTGATAGTTTGTGTGTAGTAGTCCATTGATAGCTTTTGTGTAGCAGTCCCTTGATAGTTTGTGTGTAGGGTTCCCTTGATAGGTTGCATGCAGCATTGCCTTGATAGTTTGTGTGTAGCAGTCCCTTGACAGTTTGATTGTAACAGTTTCTTGATTGTTTGTGTGAAGAAGTCACTTGATAGTTTCTGTGTAGCAGTCACTTTATAGTTTACGTTTAACAGTCCCTTGATTGTTTGTGTGAAGCAGTGCCTTGATTGTTTGTGTGTAGCAGTCCCTTGATAGTTTGTGGTTAGCAGTGTCTTGATGGTTTGTGTGTAGCAGTCCCTTGATAGTTTGTGTGAAGCAGTCCCTTTATAGCTTGTGTGTAGCAGTCACTTTATAGCTTGTGTGTAGCAGCCCTTGAGAGTTTATGTGGAGCAGTCCCTTGATAGTTTGTGTCTAGTAGTTCATTGATAGTTTTTGTGTACCAGTCCCTTGATAATTTGAGTGTAGCAGTCCCTTGATTGCTTACGGTTAGTAGTCCCTTGATAGTTTGTGTGAACCAGTCCATTAGTAGTTTGTGTGTAGCGGTCCCTTGATAGTGTTTGTGTAGCAGTCCCTTGATGGGTTGTGTGTAGCAGTCCCTTGATAGTTTGTGTGTAGTAGGGCCTTGATAGTTTACGTGTAACCGTCCCTTGATAGTTTGTGTGTAGAAGTCCCTTGATGATGTTTTGTGTGTAGCAGGCCCTCGATAGTTTATGTGTATCAGTCCGTTGATAGTTTGTGTGTAGCAGTTACTTGATAGTTTGTGTAAAGTAGTCCATTGACAGTTTGTGTGTAGCAGTCTCCTGATAGTTTGTGTGTAGAAGTCCCTTGATAGATTGTGTGTAGAAATCCCTTGGTTGTTTGTGTGTAGCAGTCATTGATGATGGTTTGTGTGTAGAAATCCCTTGGGTGTTTGTGTGAAGCAGTCATTGATGATGGTTTGTGTGTAGCAGTCCCTTCATAGTTTGTGTGTAGCAGTCCCTTGATGATTTGTGTGTAGCAGTCCCTTGATAGTTTGTGTGTAGCAGTCCCTTGATAGTTTATGTGAACCAGTCCCTTGATAGGTTGTGTGTAGCAGTCCCTTGATAGTGTATGTGTAGCAGTCTCTTGATAGTTTGAGTGTAACGGTCCCTTGATAGTTTGTGTGTAGCAATATTTTCGATAGTTTGTGTGTAGCAATATTTTCGATAGTTTGTGTGTAGCACTCCCTTGATAGTTTGTGTGTAGCAGTCCTTTGATAGTTTGTGTGTAGCAGTCTCTTGATAGTCTGTGGGTCGCAGTCCCTTATAGTTTGTATGAACCAGTTCTTTGATAGTCTGTGTGTAGCAGTCCTTTGAGAGTTAGTGTGAGGCATTCCCATGATAATTTGTATGTAACAAACCCGTGATAGTTTGTTTGTAGCAGTCCCTTGATTATGGTTTGTGTGTAGCAGTCCCTTGATATTTTGTGAGTAGTAGTCTCTTGATAGTTTGTGTGTAGCAGTCCTTTGAAAATTTGTGTGTAGCAGTTCATTGATATTTTGTGTGTAGCTGTCTCTTGATAGTTTGTGTGTAGCATTTCCTTGATTGTTTGTGTGTATCATTCCCTTGATAGTCTGTATGTAGCATTCCCTTGATAGTTTGTATGTAGCAGTCCTGTGATGATAGTTTGTGAGTACCAGTCCGATGATAGTTTGTGTATAGCAGTCCCTTCATAGTCTTTGTGTAGTAGTCCCTTGATAGTTTGTGTGTACGATTCCATTGATAGTTTATGTGTAGCACTCCCTTGATAGTTTGTGTGTAGCAGTCCCTTGAGAATTGGTGTGTAGCTGTCCCTTGACAATTTGAGTGTAGTAGTCCCTTACTAGTTTGTGTGTAGCAGGCACTCAATAGTTTGTGTGTAACAGTCCCTTAATAGTCTGTGTGTAGCAGTCCCTTGATAGTTTGTATAAGAGTTTCTTGAGAATGCTTGTGTGAAGCAGTCCCTTGATAGTTTGTGTGTAGTTGTCCTTTGATGGTTTGTGTGTAGCAGTCCCTTGATAGTAGCTTGTGTGTAGCAGTCATTGATAACAGTTTGTGTGTAGCAGTGCCTTGATAGTCTGTGTGTACTAGTCATTTGATAGTTTGTGTTCAGATTCCTTGAGAGTTTGTGTGTTGTAGTAAGTTGATAGTTTGTGTGTAGTAGTCCCTCGAGAATTTCTGTATAGCAGTCCCTTGAGAGGTAGTGTGAAGCAGTTTCCTGATAGTTTGTGTGTGATAGTTCTCTGATAGTTTGTGTTTATAGGTCCCTTGAGAGTTTTTGTGTAGTAGTCAGTCGATAGTTTGTGTGTAGCAGTCCCTTAAAAATTTGTGTAGTAGTCAGTTAATAGTTTGTGTGTAGCAGTCTCTTGATAGTTTGTGTGTAGTAGTGACTTAATAGTTTTTGTTTAGCGGTCCCTTGATAGTTTGTGTGCATCAGTCCCTTTATAGTTTGTGTGTAGCAGTCCCTTGATATTTTGTGTGTAGTTTTTCTTTGATATTTTGTGTTTAGCGGTTTGTTGATATTTTGTGTTTAGCAGTCAATAGGTAGTTTGTGTGTAGCGGTGCCTTGATAGTTTGCGTGTAGCAGTCCCTTGATAGTTTGTGTGCAGCAGTCCCTTGATTCTTTGTGTAAAGTATTCCCTTGATAGTGTGTGTGTAGCAGTCCCTTCATAGCTTGTGTATAGCAGTCCCTTGATAGTTTGTGTGTAGCAGTCCCATGATAGTATGTGTGTAGGGTTCCCTTGATAGATTGCATGTAGCATTGCCTTGTTAGTTTGTGGGTGGTAGTCCCTTGATGATTTGTGTGCAGCAGCCATTTTATAGCTTGTTGTAGCAGTCCCTTGATAGTTTGTGTGTAGCAGTCCCTTGACAATTTGCGTGTACTTGTCCTTTGATATTTTATGGTAGTTTGTGTGTAGCGGTGCCCTAATAGTTTGTGTGTAGCAGTCCCTTGAGAGTTTGTGTGCAGCAGTCCCTTGATTATTTGTGTGAAGCAGTCCCTTGACAGTTCGTGTGTAGCAGTTTCTTTATAGCTTGTGTTTAGCAGTCCCTTGATAGTTTTTGTGTAGCAGTCCCTTGATAGTTTGTGTGTAGGGTTCCCTTGATAGAGTGCATGTAGCATTGCCTTGATCGTTTGTGTGTAGTAGTTCCTTGGTAGTTTGTGTGTAGCAATCCCTTCATAGCTTTTGCGTAGCAGTCCCTTGATAGTTTGTGAGTAGCAGTCCTTTGATAGTTTGTGTGTAGTAGTCCAATAATAGTTTTTGTGTAGCAGTCCCTTGATAGTTTGTTTGTAGCAGTCTCTTGATAGTTTGTGTGTAGCAGTCCCTTGACAGTTTTTATGTAGTAGTCCCTTGAGAGTTTTTGTTTGGCAATCCCTTGATAGTTTGTGTGTAGCAGTCCCTTAATACTTTAAGTGTAGCAGTCCCTTGATAGTTTGTGTGTAGCAGTCCCTTAAAAGTTTGTGTGTAATTGTCCTTTGATATTTTGTGTGTAGCAATTTCTTGATATTTTGTGTTTATTAGTCAATTGATAGTTTTTATGTAGCAGTCCCTTGATAGTTTGTGTGCAGCAGTCCCTTGATATTTTGTGTGTAGTAGTCCAATGATAGTTTTTGTGTAGCAGTCACTTGATAGTTTGTTTGTAGCAGTCCCTTGATAGTTTGTGTATAGCAGTTTCTTGATAGTTTTTGTGTAGCAGTGCCTTGTTAGTTTGTGTATAGCAGTCACTTGACAGTTTGTGTGTAGCAGTCCCTTGATAGTTTATGTGTAGTTGGCCCTTGAATGTTTTTGTTTAGCAGTTCCTTGATAGTTTGTGTGTATCAGTCCCTTGATAGTTTGTTTTCTTGTCCTTAGATATTTTGTGTGTAGCAGTTTCTTGATATTTTGTGTTTAACAATCAAATAATAGTTTGTGTGTCGCAGTGCCTTGATAGTCTGTGTATAGCAGTCCCTTGATAGTTTGTGTGTAGCAGTCCCTTGATTGTTTGTGAGAGGCAGTCCCTTGATAGTTTATATGTAGCAGTCCCTTTATAGCTTGTCTTGAGCAGTCCCTTGATAGTTTGTGTGTAGCAGTGCCTTGGTAGTTTGTGCGTAGCAGTGCCTTGATAGTTTGTGTTTGGCAGTCCTATGATAGTTTGTGTGTAGCAGTCCCTTTATAGCCTGTGTTTAGCAGTCCCTTGCTAGATTGTTTGTAGCAGTCCTTCGATAGTTTGTGTGTAGCAGTTCCTTGATACTTTTTGTGTCGCAGTCCCTTTATAGTTTGTGTTTAACTGTCCCACGATAGTTTGTGTATAGTAGTGCCTTGATAGCTTGTGTGTAGAAGTCCCTTGATAGTTTTTGTTTAGCAATACCTTGATAGTTTGTGCGATTCAGTCCCTTGATAGTTTGTGTGTAGCAGTTTCTTGATCATTTGTGTAGCAGTCCCTTAAAAATTTGTGTGGAGTGTTCCCTTGATAGCTTGTGTGTAGCAGTCCATTGATAGTCTGTGTGTAGCATTCCCTTGATAGTTTTTATGTAGGAGTCCCTTGATTGTTTGTGTGCAGCAGTCCCGTGATTATAGTTTGTGTAGAAGTCCCTTTACACATTTTGTGCAGCAGTCCCATGATGATAGTTTGTCTGTATCAGTCCGCTGATAGTTTATGTGTACCGTTCCCCTGATAGATTGTGTGTAGCAGTCCCTTCATGGTTTGTGTGTAGCAGTCCTTGATAGTTTGTGTGTAGCTGTCCCTTTATAGCTTGTGTGTGGCAGTCCCTTGAGTGTTTGTGTGTAGCCGTCCCTTGATAGTCTGTGTGTAGTCATCCCATGATAGTATGTGTGTGGCAATCCCTTGATAGTTTGTGTGTAGCAGTCCCTTTATAGCTTGTGTGTAGCAGTCCCTTGATAGTTTGTATGTAGCAGTCCCTTGAGAGTTTGTGTGTGTACTTGTCCTTTGATATTTTGTGTGTATCGGTTTCTTGATATTTTGTGTCTAGCAGTCAACTGGTAGTTTCTGTGTAGCAGTGCCTTGATAGTTTATGTACAGCAGTCCCTTGATTGTTTGTGTGTAGTAGTCCATTGATAGTTTTTGTGTAGCAGTCCCTTGATAGTTTGTGTGTACCAGTCTCTTAATAGTTTGTGTGTAGCCGTCCTTTGAGAGTTTGTTTGAAGCATTCACTTCATTGTTTGTGTGTAGTAGTCCATAATAGTTTTTCTGTACCAGTCCGTTGATAGTTTGTGTGTTGCAATCCCTCGATAGCTCATGTGTACTTGTCCTTTGATATTTTGTGTGTAGCGGTTTTTTGATATTTTGTGTTTAGCAGTGAAATGGTAGTTTGCGTGTAGTTGTACCTTGATAGTTTGTGCATAGCAGTCCCTTGATAGTTTGTTTGTAGCGGTCCCTTCATAGTTTGTGTGTAGCGGTCCTATGTTACTTTGTGTTTAGCACTCCCCTGATAGTTTGGGTGTCGTAGTCTCTGGATAGGTTGTGTGTAGCAGTCCTTTAATAGTTTGGGTGTGGTAGTCTCTTGATAGTTTGTGTGTAGCAGTCCCTTGAGAGTTTGTGTGTAGCAGTCCTTTGATGGTGTTTTGTGTGTAGGAGTCCCTTGATAACAGTTTGTGTGTAGAAGTCCGCTGCAGGTTTGTGTGTAGCAGTCCCTTTATAGTTTGTGTATATCAGTCCCGTGATGATATTTTGTGTGCAGCAGTCTCTTGATAGTTTGTGTGTAGCAGTCCCTTCATTGCGTGGAGCAATTCCTTGATATTTTGTTTGTAGCAGTCCCTTGATAGTTTGCGGGTAGCAGTTCCTTGACAGTTTTTGAGTAGTAATCCCTTGATAGATTGTGTGTAGCAGTCCCTTGATAGTTTGTGTGTAGCAGTCCCTTGATTGTTTGAGTGTAGTAGTCCCTTGATAGTTTGTGTCTAGCAGTCTTTTGATAGTATGTAGCAGTGCCTTGATAGTTTGTGTGTAGCAGTACTTTGATAGTTTGTGTGTAGTAATCCCTTGATAGATTGTGTGTAGCAGTCCCTTGATAGTTTGTGTGTAGCAGTCCCTTGATTGTTTGTGTGAAACATTTTCTTGATAGTTTGTATGTAGCAGTCCCTTTATAGGTTGTGTTGAACAGTCCCTTGATAGTTTGTGTGTAGCATTCCCTTCTTAGTTTGTGTGTACCAGTCCCTTGATATTTTGTGTAGCAGCCCCTTGATAGTTTGTGTGTAGCAGCCCCTTGAGAGGTTGTGTGAAGCAGCCCCCTGATAGTTTGTTTGTACTAGTCCTCTGATAGTTTGTGTGTACAGGTCTCATGAGAGTCTGTGTGTAGTAGCCAGTTGATAGTTTGTGTGTAGCAGTCCTTTGATAGTATACGTGTAACAGTCCCTTGATATTTTGTGTGTAGTAGTCCCTTGATGGTTTTTGTTTAGCAGTCCCTTGATAGTTTGTGTGTATCAGTTCCTTGATAGTTCGTGTGTTCTTGTCCTTTGATATTTTGCGTGTAGCGGTTTCTTGATATTTTTGTGTTTAGCAGTGAAATGGTAGTTTGTGTGTAGCAGTACCTTGATAGTTTGTGTATAGTAGTTCCTTGATAGTTTGTGTGTAGTAGTCCCTTGATTGTTTGTGTGAAGCAGTCCCTTGATAGCTTGTATGTAGGAGTCCCTTTATAGCTTGTGTTGAGCAGCCCCTGGATGGTTTGTGTGTAGCAGTCATTTGATAGTTTGTGTGTAGCAGTGCCTTGATTGTTTGTGTGTGGCAGTGCCTTGATAATTTGTGTGTAGCAGTCCCTTGATAGTTTGTGTGTAGCAGTCCCTTTAGAGCTTGTGTGTAGCAGTCCCTTGATAGTTTCTGTGGACCAGTCCTTTGATAGTTTGTGTGTACTTGTCCTTTGATATTTTGTGAGTAGGCGTTTCTTGATATTTTGTGTTCAGCAGTCAATTGGTAATTTCTGTGTAGCAGTGCCTTGATATTTTGTGTATAGCAGTTCCTTGATAGTTTGTGCGTAGCAGTCCCTAGATTTTTTTTTGTGTGAAACAGTCCCTTGATAGTTTGTGTGTAGCAGTCCGTTTATAGCTTGTGTGTAGCAGTGCCTTGATAGTTTTTGTGTACCCGTCCCTTGATAATTTGTGTGTAGCAGTCCCTTCATAGCTTGTGTGTAGTTGTCCCTTGAGAGTTTGTGTGTAGCAGTCCCTTGATAGTTTGTGTGTAGTAGTCCATTGATAGTTTTTGTGTAGCAGTCCCTTGATAGTTTGTGTGTAGCAGTCCCTTGATAGTTTGCGTGTAGCCGTCCATTGAGAGTTTGTGTGAAACATTCCCTTCATAGTTTGTGTGTAGTAGTCCATTGATATATTTTCTGTACCAGTGTCTTGATAGTTTGTGTGTAGTAGTCCATTGATATATTTTCTGTACCAGTGTCTTGATAGTTTGTGTGTGGCAGTCCATCGATTGTTTATGTGTACTTGTCCTATGATATTTTTCTTTGTGTATCGGTTTCTTGACATTTTTTGTTTAGCTGTCAATTGGTAGTTTGTGTATAGTTGTGCCTTGATAGTTTGTGCAGAGCAGTCCTTTGATTGTCTGTGTGTAAAAGTCCATTGATTGTTTTATGCAAAGCAGTCCTTTGATAGTTTATTTGTGGCAGTCCCTTTATAGCTTGATTTTAGCAGTCCCTTGATAGTTTGTGCGTAGCCATCCCATGATAGTTTGTGTAGCAATCCCTTGATAGTTTGTGTGTAGCCATTCCATGATAGTATGTGTGTAGCAGTCCCTTGATAGTTTGTGTGTAGCAGTCCCTTTATAGCTTGTATTTAGCAGTCCCTTGTGAGTTTGTGTGTAGCAGTCCCTTTATAGCTTGTGTCTAACAGTCCCTTGATAGTTTTGTGTAGCAGTCCCTTGATAGTTTGTGTGTAGTAGTCCATTTATAGTTTTTGTGTAGCAGTCTCTTGATAGTTTGTGTGTAGCACTCCCTTGATAGTTTGTGTGTAGCAGTCCCTTTATAGCTTGTTTGTAGCAATCCCTTGATAGTTTGTGTGTAGCCATTCCATGATAGTATGTGTGTAGCAATCCCTTGATAGTTTATGTCTAGGAGTCTCTTGATAGTTTTTGTGAAGCAGTCCATTGATAGTTTGCGTGAACCAGTCCCTTGATAATTTGTGTGTAGCAGTCCCTTCATTGCGTGGAGCAATTCCTTGATATTTTGTTTGTAGCAGTCCCTTGATAGTTTGCG